>JAGTTF010006043.1:25784-55295 GCA_019095985.1 Streblospio benedicti
CACAGCTGATGACAGGAAGCTCAAACAGTATCAGAAAAATTACCGAGAGCAGTTCATAGCCAGGCTTGTTTGAGCAAGATTGCAAATCAAAGAGATTCCACTTTCCCCTTATGTTTTGGGATATTGCTTGTTAACAGCTTTGGATGTGGAGAAGATCACATAATCATTAGAAAATTTAACTTAGAATTTTTAATATGCACGAATCATATGATCATCATAACATAACCATACAGATGGTCACTTCAAAATTCTGAAAAGGCATGAGCATAATGAGCTGTCACCCACAGCATGGACACTGCTGCTCCAGAAGAGGGGAAATCCAAAACAAGTCTGGAATGGATTATATATACTTTCCTATTGAAGAGTGCCAGAAAACCCATTCCTCAGTATAGGGAAGTACACATCTGGTAACTGGTAACCATCTGTCCTATTCAAAGAAGCTTTTCTAAGGTGAATGTATAATATTGCTCCTTGAATTTTCCTACATGTGACATTCTGTTCTTTTGCAAGGACTTGTTTAATGACTTCTGGTGTATGTTCCCTGACTATTACAATCCTAGAGTCATAGTGTTTGCATTATGACTCTACACTCTTGAGAAAGACAGCCATTGTTGTTGAAATATTGAGATATATTTTTAATTTATTATATCTGTTCTCAATTTTCAGGTGTTTTTGTGCCAAGATGCACAAAACGTGCATGTAGAGACAAAATCTAGGGCTGGCCATTATCATTGTCCATGCAAGGAGCCGATCATTCGGTTGGCCAATCTTCAGACGACATTTGGAAACAAAATGGTAAGAAAAGTCCAAAGAGTCACTATAGAGTAACATTATTTCATTGAGAGAGCAGCGATAGAATAACATTTTTTCATTGCGTGTAGTTGGGGCCATTATCTACGGACTTTTATATTTTATTTCATTTGCTATTTTGTCCCTGATGAGATTTGTAGAGTCACGCTGCCCATAACAATAACCATTTGGTGAGAAACATCCGAGGAGTCGCTGCAGAGTAACAAATTTCATTGCTGTAAGTTGGGGCTATTATGTACGGACATTTATACTTAATTTCGTTAGCCGTTGGGAAACGTAATAGATTTGCAGATTCATCTTTCCAATTAGATTAATCCTTTGGTGAGAAGCATCCACAGAGTCACTACAGAATAACATTTCTTCATTGCTGGTAGTTGGGGCCATTATGTTCAGACTTTTATATTTTATTTCGTTAGCTGTTATGACACGTACTAGATTTGTACAGTCATCCTTCCCATAACAATAACCCTTTCCTGGTAAAGCAATCAGACACTAATGAATAACGTTATTCATTCCTGGTAGAGGGGGCCGCTATAGATGGACTTTTATGGATGCTCTCTGAGCACCTTGACATTATTTCACTATATAACACACACATTCAACGATGATCTATATGAAAGGAATTTTACATCTGCCAGATCATAATAATAGAAATATTGATTGACTCTGGATAATAATCAAGTATTGACGTGTCTTGTTGATAGTGTATCAATCATATGAATTAAATTCATTTACGTCTTAACTATTTAATTTGTACCATTAATCAAGTTGTTAGTAATGTATATTGTAGCCATCAACAAAGGAAACCTGTTATTATATATTAAAAGTGATTATTGAAATTATTCATATATGAGAATGGTTTGTTACATGCGAAGATGAATGTTATCGTCTAACGTGTTCAAACGTTTCAAAGTTATGAAACGTGCTATGCTTTTTACGTGTTTAAGTTATTCTTGGAAATATATACAGATTTGCTGGTGAAATCAGATTCCTTTCGATATTTGGCCCCCGCACGAAGTAAAAATACCCCAATATCCAGCGGGGAGGCAAAGAGAAAAGTGGCACGCACGGGAAGAAGCAGATCCAGGAGCAGAGGCAAATCCGCTCCAGAAAGGCAGGGGTTTTTTTGGGGAAGTTTTAATTTATGAGGTCTTGTTTATAGTGTATCAATCAATGAAATTAAAAATCAACGCCTTAAGTTATTTAATTTTTACCACATCAATCGTTGTTAGTAATGTAGCAGAGTGCTCTAATGCAGCACTTTAATGTGCGCCTTTGAGAAAAATTGTCAAGAGTGCTGTGCTGTAGCAACCCTAGAATGAAATGAATGGCTGCCTTGATTAACTTTAATATCATCAAGTGCCCTGTTGGCGTGACATTCTCAAAAACATTTGTGTCACTTGTGATAGCAAGGGAAGCTCAAAACATCAGAAAATTACTGAGGAAGCAGTTCATAGCCAGGCTTGTTTGAACCAAGATTACCTGGAAATCAAAAGAGATTCCGATGCACCTTTGGGATATTGGTAGGAACCATTCAGCATTTATGACAGGTGGGGATGGGAGGATTTTAGGATGGGCCATAGCTCCTAGAGTCATAGTGATGTTTACATTATGACTCTACACTCTTGAAGACATTGTTGTTGAAATATTGAGATATATTTTTAATTTATTATTATAGCTGTTCTATGAAGAAAGTATTTGTATTATATGGAAATACACAGCTAATGAATTTGTTCAACAGCGAAAAATAACATCCGTTTACCAGTAAAATTTATTACAGATTTCGGTCCAAAAAGCTATTTTCTAGATTTTAAAGTGAATTTTTTGCAAGCACATTACAGATTACAATAAAATCGGGTTGGCAGCTCTACTGTGTGTGTCACTTAGCTGCATACTTGCATTTACACTTTGCCTAGTTAATAATGATGATGAATTTCTTTAAGGAGGCTATTTTTGATTAATTTGATGTAATATGGCCAGCAATAAAAATTGCCATTAATTATTTTGAGATGGATATGGAGGAGGGTTCTGATAATGGAAAAGACTCATGTATTAATTGAGATTTAGTGTAGTTGGTAGCTCAGCAGCTCTATCCAGTGTAATGAGCAGCTTTGAAAAAGCCAGGAAATTTAAGTAGAGCATGGCCTTTCGCGAAGATTAAGTGCACACTTAAGAAAGTTACAAAAACTCAATTTTCAGGTATTTTTTGTGCCAAGATGCACAAAACGTGCATGCAGAGACAAAAGAGCTAGAGGGCTGCCATTATCATTGTCCATGCAAAGAGGAGCCGTGTTGGTTGGCCATGTTCAGCGTGCACCTAAAACATCACATCACATGGCGAATCTCAGCAAAAGACAAGCCTGAGAGAACCTGTTAGGAAACCTGTTGTAAATGTGTTGAAAGTCAAAAATGCACTATAGAGTAACTTTCATTGAGAGAGCAGCGACAGAATAACATTTTCATTGTGATATTGTTAGTTGGGGCCGTAATGGGATTTTTACCTGTATTTTATTTAGTTGGCGGGGCACTTACTAGATTTTGTACAGTCATCCTTCCCATTATTTGGTGAGAAAGTCCAAAGGTCACTATAAGGCTCATTGACAGGCAGAGACAAGAATAACATTTTTTCATTGTTTTTAGTTTGGGCACTTCATACGGACTTTTTATATTTTATTTCATTAGCTGTCTTTGTCCCTGATGAGATTTTGTAGAGTCATCCTTCCCATAACATTAACCATTTGAGAGAAAAGTCTCAAAGAGTCACTATAGAGTAACATTTTTCATTGACAGAGCAGAGACAGAATAACTTTTTTTCATTGGGTGTAGGCCATTATGTAATGGACTTTATATTTTATTTTCGTTAGCTGTTGGGTCACTTACTAGATTTGAACAGTCATCCATTATGTACGGATCTTTTTATACTTAATTTACGTTTAGCCGTTGGGACACGCGTAATAGATTTGCAGATTCATCAGCGCGGCCATTACCACTGCCGCAAAGAGACCAGTGATTGGTGGAAACAGCCTTCATAAGGACATTTGCAATCGTCAAACTACATAAGAGGAAATGGAACAACAAAAGAACAACAAGAGTAAGGTAAGAAAAAGTCAAAATTCACTATAAGAGTAACATTTTTCATTGACAGAGCAGTGACAGAGCGACATTTTTTCATTAAGCGTGTGGTGGGGAGGGCCATTAATACCGGACTTTTGTACTTAGCTAGGTTAGCCGTTGGGACACGTAATAGATTTACCTTCCCTTCCATTACATTAATCCTTTGGTGGCTGTCCACAGAGTCACTACAGAATAACATTTCTTCATTGCTGGTAGTTGTGGGTCAGTATGTTCAGACTTTTATATTTTTGATTTAAGTTTGCTGTTATGACATTTACTAGATTTGTACAGTCATCTTTCCATAACAATAACCCCTTCCTGTAAAAAGCAATCAGACACTAAGAATAACATTATTCATTGCTGGTAGTGGGGGACGCCATAGATGAACTTTATGGATGCTCTCTGACACCCCTTGACCTCACTATATAACGCTATACTATGTATACATAAGCAGTTAGCAAGGCCCAAACCCATCATATTATGTCTTGTTTGTGCAGAAAATTTGCGTTATAATAAATGATGAGCACTATGGGAATACCGCTTGAGAGGAACACAGGCATAAAAATCCAGCCTCGGGAAGTTTACATTCTTGGCCTCTAACATCTTTTGGCACAATGGCTACGCACGGACCCAGATGTTTGGTTTGTGAAAATGGATATTTGATTACAATTCAAATGTCGGATCACAAGGTGTTGACAGCAGTCTCTCATGAAAGCCAAGGCTCCGTACATATTTATTGTGTTTCTTGCAACAATAAATGTGGTGTCAGCTTCACGCGAATATTTTTGCGATCCGGGGAATAAACAACCAATGTTTTAAAGCGTTTTCACTCAAAAAGAATCAATGTCGGATTCGGTAATCCAGATTTTACATAAGGTGAATGAAGAAAGTAATACGCAGTTTTATAAGCTCTACAACCTTAAATATTATTGAACTATTCTGGTTTTGATAAGCATACATTCTCCAGGTATACCATCGGTTCAAGTAGTTCGGCGGGCAGCTAGTATTCTCTAGAGTAAACTGTTAAGCATTACCTTGGCGTTTCAATGTAAGCGAGAAATAAAGTATCACTACATTTGTGTAGTACTTCTGTTGCCCAGCCGATATAGTGTTACATTATCCATCATTGAGTACAGTGATTGCAGTGACCCGTTTATCAACTTCGTGAAGCGTCTGAGCGTGATATGCGTACGTTCCGCGGAGTTGCATCCGATTTTGCTAATTTCTGGCTGTATACGAGGTTGATTCATAGCCTACAGACCTTGTGTAATGTAACCAACCCAATCGAGGCTTGGAGTATTAGAAACATGTCCACATTTTTTATATTAATAAGACAGGTACTTAGTAATTAATGTCGTGTTGAAAATGTAGAGGCGGCAAAAAACTTTGCTTGTCAGGTGCTGCTCTGAGCACTTTGACCTTTTCTATATCTACTCTCGAAACTACATCACACCACTGAATAACATTTTCATTTTTTCAGGCAAAAAAAGAGTTGTTATAGTCTCTTTGACACTCTTCAACTTAAATAAAATCACATATGTTCCTATTTGAAATAATAAAAACAAGTTCTTAATTTTTTAAATTAGGTTCAAAAGTTGCGATCTCTGAGCACTTTGACATAAGGCGATAAAATCACGCATATGTTCCTATTTGAAATAATAAAAATTCTTATTATTAAAATTAGATTTCAAAAAGTTACTGTCTCAGCACTTTTGATATATTAATTTCAATATGATAAAATCATATAACTATTTGAAGGAAATAATAAAACAAGTTCTTAATATCAAGTGATCTCATTTAAATATGATAAAATCATATATGTTCCCCTATTTGAAATAATAAAACAAGTTCTTAATAAGGTTCAAAAGTTGCGACGACAAGAAATGCAGCTGTTTATGAAAGCTCAGATGTAATGTCCCGTCGTTGCTTTGTTAAAATTTACAGCATGAGTGGCTGATGCAGGGGTAAACACTGTCTTGACTCAGGAGTCTTTATTGAGTGATGTCTGCATAGTTGAATAAACGTGTTCATTCAAATACAAAAAGAAGAGGCTAATGAACCCAACCAAATTTATATTTAATTTGTTACTTCTCATTTTTCAGGAAGAGTGTCCAGGGAGGAACTACATTTGCATCAGTTCGGGTCAACTGGCATCGATCATATCCTTGGAAGCGTAGAGCCTGCAGGGTGATGAGGATGTTGTTAACCAAATGAAGCGGCGACATAAGATTGTGACGTGACCATTTGCGACTGTGGGTGTGGTGTGCCGTCAATAACATATGACATGACTTCGATGGGATCACATCGTGAAAAGGTGCTACAAAACAAAAAGGACATATCGAGCAGCTGAGAACTGCATTTTGTGTGGATAAACTTCTGAATGATTAGTTTTTTTATGGGATATCTGTTAAATGCGGATAGTAGTTAAAGTGGGTGTTTCATATTGTTGTCTTCTTCTGAATGCTGGCAACAAATTCATGTTAATGAGTCATCTTGTTGGATAGTGAGGATAATCAAAATGTAAAGGCAAGGCAAGTGATTTCTTAATAAAAATGTCCAAAAAAAACTGATGCTTGTTGTTTCATTACTTGATCTATGACAGAATATGTATTAATTGGGAAGGAAGGTTGCTCCCTTGTTTGTATAACATCGTAAAAATTCTGTCGCTGCTTTCTTTAATTGCATGTAAGAACTTGATGTGTGCTTTGTAAGAAATTGCGATATTCGCAAACATCGCACATACGTGTTGGAATGTATGAATGGCATTCCTGAACAAAAGTAAATTTTTTTAGCTATAACAATTATTAGAGGCGTAGTTCCGACACGATATGAACACATATATTCATCGAACAGAAACTCTGTGAGGCAAAAAAAGTCAGACACATTTGAAATATTATAGGCAACACTAGCATATGCAACCAATCCTGTCCACTTCACTATGAACACTATGTTACAAATTAGCCTATTACAAAAAATCTAAATCAAAAAATATTTGTCAACATTAATTGAAATAAATGCAAACTTTATGTCTGCACCTGTTTTTCAGCTACCGAAGCTAATCATAAGCTGAGACAGCAGAAGTAAACTGTGCAGCCGGCGAAGATGGATTCTTGCAGCAAGCAAAAAGTAAAACCAGCAAAAAGCAGGGCCATCAAGAGAAAAGGTAATAAGATAAGACAGCACTATTTTACCAAAAAAAGGCTTCCAATAGGAGGTGTAATTAGATGACATAATAAACTATAAATGTAATTGACTAGAGCTTTGCTTGACAATGTGAAAAAAATAATTAGAAAAATGCTTTCCTTTAAAGATTTCAATGAAAAGCACATTACATAGTGAACATGCATGTAATTTTTAGACTTAGAGCAAAGCATGAAGCTCATGCTAAAGATCCCAATGCAATGCCAATTTACACTCGAAGTGAAGAAAAAAAATATATATGCTGTTTTCACATAAATTAATCATCTTATATTTGGTATATTTCTACACACACCAAAAAAATAAAAAAAAAAAAAGGTAAGAGAAAATCACTAAGATAAAAAAGCCCTACCAATTTACAAATTAGATAACAGAATAAACTAGATCAGCAAACGTTCAAGGAACTTATGAATTTCCCACAGGGGTGTGAATGACTTGCCATGAACAGACAGCGTGAGCATAACACGTCTAATAAATGTCAACCAATCTAAAATGATTCCCATGATACATTTTTTCCAATTAAAAATATATATATATATCTTTTTAATTTTATCAAAGTGTAGCCATTGGTGGTTTACTCATTTCTGAATCCTACCACAGTAATAATGTATAGTTATCCAGAATCTATGTTTTTCAACCTGTATATAGGTGTGCAACATGAATCTTCGACCATTATGATACCTTTGTTATTTTTATGTTTATTTTTACTACGGGAAATTTCCTTATAAAGAATACTGCATACAGTGTTGCCGTGACGTACATAGAAGACATGCAAGGCAGCAAAAACCCAGGGAACCTGTGGGAAATAATTACTCTACAAGAACAGCCGGATCAAAAAACTGATTAAATCTGTTCACAGCAAGTTTTCATGTATGCCTCAATTTTTCCATGATATAAAATTAGCTTTGGCATTGCAAGCAGAAAGAAAACAAACGTCAGTAGTCGCAGTGCAGAATACTACTGTAAATAAAAAAAAATTCATGGATTGAGTAGCTACCAAAAACTACATCACAGACTCATAGGTTAACTGGTAACCCATATTAATAATTAGATTAAACATGGCCTGGGTTTAAAAAGAGCAAATACATTTAATTTCATATAAATATGAAGCGTGCACTATTTATTACCAATCTAAGAGATCCGAAAGCCGCTTTAAGAAATGTACATTCATTAAAACAATATCATGAATTGAAATTGAACATCCAAGCAGTAGAGCAGTATTTTTCAGATTTAAAAAAAAACAATTATTGGCTTAACCATGTATTGCCAAACAATTTAGTTTTTGTAACAAGATTATTAATGCAATCAAAACATTTAGAAATTTATGACGAAAAAGTACGACATCACCACCTCCATGTGACGGTCAGTGTCAGTGAGTGTGTGTAGGCCAATCAGAAGGCAGGATTTAGGGGTGTGTCACAGATAGAGTGTATATGTGCATATATATGTAAATGATGTTATGAAACAATACTAATACTTTGGTTTCATATCGTCTAGGACACAGCAGTTGTGTATCCTTTGAGAAAAGTGACATAGTTGCTGTGTCCCCTACCACATTGACACATTTGAAGCACCACAAGCCGGTAAGACCACCATGAAACTTATTTTTTTGCCAGCAATACATATATATGTAAATGATGTTATGAAACAATACTAATACTTTTTTGTATATCATATGGCAGTTGTGTATATGTGTTGTGTTTGCAGTGAAATCCTTGGCAAATCTATTTATATCTGCCATTGATGACATATCAACCCTCATAGTTGACACTTGCTTGTTCCCTGTTATAGCTCTAATCTTCTTAGCAGCTGCATTTCCACTTTCCAAGCTTCAGCATGCAAGAATAACTTTTGCATTAAGGTTTTTCAAGATCGAGTGCCGTGTAGTATCCAATTCCTTTGTTTCCACCAGTGATGAGCACAGTCTTACCAGATATGAGAGTTGTACCATAGTAAACACCGCGCCGACTTTTAAGGAACATATATATAATCATTGGCAGACATAATAGGATGAAATCAATGTCATGTTCAAAGAGTATAGCAACAATTCCTTTTATGCTCTGTGCATCCCCTCTTCGTACAATCCATGCGCTGTATGCTAGCATGGGAACAACAAAAAGTGTCGCTGGTTTCAACATCCTTGTTCGACATGTTCATGTTCTGTTTGTTTACACATCTTCTTCTTCTTATGGGTATGCCCATTAATTGAACAAAAAGAATGCACTATGTAAGTGTGGAGTAATAAATGGCTTTCAAGGTGTTAATGTTCATATATATGATTTCAGCTATGCTTCCACTGAAGATTTTTTTATTTTTATTTATTTATTTATTTACTTATTTATTTATTCGTTTACACTAATTGATAAATGATATCAATTCTATTACCCATTTTTAGCTGATGCTATTAGTGGAGAACAATGCGACGATATTCTCTGCGAACCATTCGCAAATTGCTACCACTTCAACTACCACTTCAACTACCACTTCAAATTCTGATTTGACAAATGGGATTGTGACAACGCCCACATTATACTTTGTTGAGGTTCACGAATGTCCAGAAATAGATAACCAATTTGACGGTATATACAATTTTAAAGATAATTAGTTTACCTATTTGTTTGTATTTCATATAAAATGAACAAAACCGATATTAAATTTATTCATTATTCCAGAAGTGGTAATGTCGGAGGGAATAGAGTCTTCTCATAATAATAACACGTCTAATTCTGTGTCTGTGACCATGGAATCAGTGTTAAGTAACGATAAAGCAGCACCCGAAGTGGCTCAGAAACACACAAATCACGTAAAAGATCCAAGCGCAGAGGCAAAAAATGCTCCAGGAGTCCAGCGGGAAGTTCAGGAACGAAAGATTCTTCCCCGAAGTCCCGAAGTCGGAGTCTCCAGGTAAGTCATATTTGTTAGTGTTTGTTATTTTTTTATTTTTTTTTTTTTAAATAGTTAGTATTTCTTTTTGTTTTGTATGGTTTAATGTATATTGGAGGAGTGTTAAGATTTTGAGTAGCAATTTTCACGTAATAGACAAGGAGGGTCACTACTGACCGACGCGGTCATCACCCAGGAGTCCGTGGGCGTCGGCCTCAACAAGCCACCAGGTAAGTATTATTTGTTAGTTTGTTATTATTTTTTTTTAAACTGACGTGCCTCAAGATACTCTCCAGGTAGCGCTCAGCTCACAGGCTGGCTTTCACGCACATCAAGGTCTTTTGAGTAGATAGATTTAGATGCTCGTTTCAAATTTGATTTTAAATCTTTAAATTTTTTAATTTTAAATTTAGAATTTAATTTTACAATATTTTGCCTTGTACAGGCTTCTTCAAGTCAGTAATTACTGATTAAACACTGGTTTGCCCCACTGAGGGCGCTTTACATGATTCGTGATTTTAATAAAATGTTAGCACTATGGGAATACCAGCAGAGGAACATAGGCCACAAAATCCAGCCTCGTAAGTTCATGTTCAGTATAATTTTTTTTTTTTTTTTTTTTGTACAATGATGCTTGCACGGCACACGGACAGATGTTTGGTTTGTGTCTTCTAAAATAGTTATTTGATGACAATTCAAATGGCGGATCACAGATAAGGTGTTTGACAGCAGTCTTATGAAAGCTGGGCTCCGTATATCGTGTGATTCTTTGAAAACGAATAAAATGATGGTGTCAACTACGCAGATATTTTCCCATCCCGGGAATAAACAATCAATGTTTTAAAATGTTTTCACTCAGAAATGTTGTAAGTAAACATCTATTATGCATGAAATCGGATTCAGTAGTAAATTTTACACAGATGTATGAAGAATTACGCAGTTTTATAAGCTCCACAACCTTAAATATTGAACTATTCCCATTTTGATAAACGTACATTTGCAGACCACCGGATTTCAAATGGCAACGTTCAGTGGGATAATGACAGCTAGTATCCACATTAAACTGTTTTTATTTGTGTAATTACTTCTCCATAGCCGATATGAAAGTGTTACGTTAAACATTATTGAGTACAGTAGGTGCAACCACCACGTTTATCAACGTACGTGTGTCGTAGTTATCTGAACGTGATGTACGTCATTCGTTCGGGGTCAGCCGTACTAACACGGGGTCATCCGGTGCGTTTTGCTGAATTTTTGTCTGAATTCTGAGTTGAGTTCACAGCCAACGGACCTCGTGCGTATAGTCTTAACCAACCCAATCGGGGCTTGGGTATAATATATTACAAGCATAGATCACTGTCTAAATTGCTCCAGTGTACAGTAGGCCTACAGGTACTATGTAGATCTAACTGTATGTAGACCAAGACTAGATCTAAAATCTAGTAACAGTATGTAAGACTAGATCTAGAATCTAGGAACTTTATGAAAGACTAGACATAGAATCTAGAATGATACATAGGTAGGGTCTAAGAACCTTATGTATAGACTCTATGCTAGGGCTAGTAGGGGCAGTACAGGGCACAATATGATATGCAGTTGACTACTGTCTGTAGTAGTACTGATCGACCTCATGCTACTTTTAACAAGTTCAAAATTGATACAGTAGTGAAAAGCTTTGCACCTGCCTTGCCAGTCTATTTGGTGACATATCTCCATTAATTTCCATTCATTAATTCAAATGAAGCAATTGATAAAAGCCGCATTTTAAAAAAAAATATAAAATTTGACAGATCTAATCTACTAAGCAGGTGTCATCAAAACGTTCGTCAAAAAATTTCACCACATTATTCAATAATATTCAGTATCTAACGTATGTGAAATCAATATAGATGTACAGTGCAACATGCAAAACCTTTCTAAACACTATTTCAAATATTATTAAATCTTGTAATATGCATTTCTTACCTATATTTTGACGTTACTAGTGCTGCCAAGCACTTCCTGTTGTCAGCAGCCACGATTTTCTGCCTTCTTTTGTTTGTAGGTTGAGCCAATAAAATGCTTATAGTCAATCATAATAAGAATGATGCGTGCAATATCACACATGAAAATAATCCTTAGTAATTTTTCTTCATGTTAGTAATAAAATGTTGACAGGCGGAATTTACACATTCTTTACTATCTGGAAATTTGGAATGGGGCAATGACAATGTGGAACGTTTTCATTTTCTGTGTCAAGTGCTTTTTTTCTGTTCAAAATTAACTTGACAGACCATGGTATTTTTGTATTTTGCAGTATAACTATTGAACATATATGGACATTACTACATTACTACAAAGCTAAGAAACATAGTTATCTATTGACATCATAATTGTTTATAGATGATGTATATTATTAAATCAGCCCCAAAAAGATCATGAAGGTTTATAAATTTCCAGGTGAATCAGATGAGCCATTTTCGGCCATTTTGAGAACTCACATGCTCTTCTCATTGAAAGCCTATAAATATGCAGTGACGGGGCACTTTGACCTGTATTATACATGAATGTAAAGCAGAGTAGTTAGACTATTCAAATTAACATGATATATTATTATGGACCAAGTAATAAATTTTCTGAAGTATGTTGTATCCATAAGAATGGTCTGAAAAAAGCAACACTATAAGAGTTGATGTGTCAAGTTCGGGTCTTTCAATAACAGTGAAGATCATCATGACATACAAATATTTTTTATTCTATGGCAAGAAAAAACGATTATTTACAACATATATGGGTGGTATAATTATCTGTTTTGGGGCAAAAAATCGGCCCCAGTTCATGCACGACCTCCTCTAAAAGGGGCCAATTTGAGTACATAATTTTCAGGTGTCATAACTTGGGAACCATAGAATATTTTGCTTTGAAAAGTATATGGCCGTATAGCTAGGTTTATCTATCAGTATGGGCATTTCGAGTTTAAAATATTCGGTTGTTACAAAGTTAATCACAGTTAAAGAATGCACACCTTTAGTCTAAGAAAAACAGCCCACGCACAGTAAAAATTCGTGTTTTATTGGCTGTAACACGTCCTAAAGATTTCCCTTTTACGCACCGTTGGCGGTTCTGCTGTAATAAGTGAATCAGGTGAACATAAAAGTACACTTCAAATAAGACGTTCGCTACACGATACGACAAACGTACCTACGTAGTAACCATGGTTGCTTAGTTACAGGATATACACTTGCGACTGTAAACAGCAAAAATTTCAAATTCTATAAAGTTAAAGTAGATAATAAAGTGTATGTACAATACTATTGGTGGGATTCAATAATGGATCCATACTACGTGTTCCTTATTGAGATCTTCAGAGTAGGATCCAGTAAGTAATTGCTTTTTAATATTTATATGGTGATGTTTATGTATTAATGTTTACATATTGGTTTACATGTTAATAATCTGTAGTGAATAGTAGTGACCTGTAATCTGCCCTGGTGTGTACTTAAAGTGCACACAAAACTCAATCATCAGCCTGCTCTACTAACTTCAACGCAGTACACTAATCCAGCCTTACGTTTTTCAGATCATATGTTGGCAGCATTTGTGTTGTTTCTCTTCAGTCTGTTTTGGCACTTTTATGGGAGGTAAGTGATGTTTTTTCTTTTATTCCTGTTAAACTTGCTTAAATATTTTGTTACTTTAATTTGTTTATTTGATAAATAAAGCAGTGAGAAAGAAATTATATTACAAAAGGAGACCTTATACTGCATACCAGATATTCAAGTTTACAGTTAACGGTGCCTCAAGTAGCGATGCCTCCAGTAGTAGTGTAGGCAATCTAACTGTGAGTACAAGTACTACTGGAGGCCATCAAGAAGAGAGTTCAGATGATTCAGGGCGTGTGCAGTGAAGAGGCTCCCCAACAAAATCAGAGGGAGCGTCCACGCACTATTCTTCGTGTAAATTTTGGAGCGTGGACAGCCGGGAGAGGAAACCACGGCCGCAGCCCCCGAGATACAACCGCTGGACAGCGTACGAGGGGAGTGGGTCGGCAGGCAACGTGTCTCCAGTCAACAAAGATAGTTTTTGTCATTGTTGGCTGGAGGATAACGACCACATGCAAGAATATGAGCATAAATCACCTTACGTCAACCTGGCCATGTGGAGGAATAACCGACCACAATGCAAGAATATGAGCGTAAAGCACCTGCTGCCCATAGTTTCGAATAATTCAAAAATGAATTCAAAATTAACAAAGTGCAAGACATCCACAAGCAGAAATCACAGGCAAGAGCGCAAGGCAATAGTCAGGTCCAAGAGCATACAAAATTCACGATCAAGAAGTCCATCTACTAGATCTCGAAAATCAAATAAAGTATGCCGAAAAGTCCGAAACCAATAAGTCCAGAAGCAGGTCCCAATCAAGGTCCCGGTCTGGCAGAAGGGGTACCACCGGCAGCATTCATGACTGCAAGAAATTGGCCCAGCACGGTACCTATATCGGAATGCAGACACGAGCCAACGTCATGCAAACGTGAACGTCAACGAGTACTACAACCCAGGGCCAAGTGACTTCAACTAGTATAGAAATGATGTCAAACAACAATACAGCAAGACGTCGACAGCAGGCTGTACAACCAAGTGACATCAAGAATATGAGCGTAAAAGCACCTGCTGCCCATAATGTGGCGAATCGTGCGAATATTTCCGACCACAATTCGACACTACGTCACACTCCCTGATTCAGTGTGGCAGCTCCACCACCATGCGTCGCAGCAGCAGACAGCGACCGCCGGCAAGTGCCAGACGAGCCGATCGGAAGGCAAGCGAATACGCTGATTATCCAAGTAAGTCCTTGCTGTAGGACTTAAGAAGAAAAAAAATATTGGACAGTTCAACAGTATTACAATTATTACTATTTACAATGATATCATTGTTACACTATTTACATTAAAAGTATTTTATATTTAGGACCAGTAAAATTGAATTTCTACTGGTCCTGCCAGGAATACACTGGTCCACGAACGAACCGAAGGCGCGAAGAAAAAAAAGTTTACAGTTAAACTTCCAACCAGATCACATTGGCATGCCCCTTGAAAATGTTTTAAAATCTAGACCCTTAAATATGCATTCTGGAGCATTTTCACATGTAATTTCTGCTTTTTCACCTTAAATTTGGATTTTTTTAAGATCAAGAGGCATTTTTTTTTAGTTAGAAATATTTTTCTGATAATAGTTTAACTTGAAGAATTTTTTTGATTTTGACATTTCATTTCTGTCTTGGCAATAAAATAAATTTAGTTACTGAAACCAATCAAGGCTGATTGTCTGATAATAAAAGTTTATTTTAAATTAATTTTGACATATCATTTCTTTTAAATTTGTAATGTACATATCATGTGTTTATAGATATTCAATAATGAAGCCATTATCTAAAACTTTTCATGGGGTGAAAACCCAAAAAGAAAAATATTTCAGATAAACAGAATAATGACATCATTTCTAACCTTTTAAAACCATTCAAGATTGTTTTAAATAAAGTCATTTTATTTTTTCCAGTTTTAATCATCATATTTTTGAATGATTTCAATGAAACTCATACCCACTTTATTCACAAGAATATTGTCTAAGTGATGGTAACTGCGATATGTATCTTAATATCGTCAATATGTAATAAATTCAAGAAAATCAGAAAAAAATTCTCATCAAATTTCATATCCAGCCATCTTGAATCCAATTCGCTGGTCCCCGGGCTAATCTGTTTGGAAGGTGCCGCAAATTGCAAGCTATCTAGTTCATCCTATTGCGTTTTAAAATTTGAGGCGGCCGGGGACCAGCGCGCTAGTATACGATCATCACTCTTACAATATAAAGCGCAAATACTATTCGAATGTGTACAGAACGTTTGCGTCAAAATTATTGAGAATCGGGTGCCAGCACGGAAGCGATTAGCGCGGAAGTAAACAAACTTTTGACAAAAATGGACCAAATTTGATGAAATTTTCAGGATTTTCGGCGATTTATCGCTATTAAATGCCCTAAAATCAAGTTGGTCCGACGGACCAGCATCATGACAGTTTGTTAATTAGAGCCAATATCACCCTATCTGGTTGGGGACTACATGAAAAGTTGTTCTTCACAAGAGAGGTGAGCCTGCTACAGAAACTAAAGGGAACATTGTTGAGAGGCGGTTCAGCGCTATGAGGAATTTGGTGAATTTCCGCCCATCCTAACATTTATGTTCATGAAGACATTTCTCAGGTGGTCAGTTGTCAGACCGAGCATCAAAAACATTGGGAAGAAGAAAAAAGATTATTATAGACGAGCAAAACGTTTGTAGTTTTACTTGTTTTTTTTCTTGTTTTTTTGCACTTAGCGACATCATTTATTCAGAAATTTTGGGTGTATGGACTTTTTTTATTTGTCTTATTGTTTTTTCAATTAAAATTGAAGAAAAATTTTATTCATAAATTTTTAATAAAGAAATATCATCATGGAAAATTAATACAACCACAAAAAGAGGTACAATTTTATTCCTGTAAAACAAATATTTTGTTACTTTGATTTGTTTATTTGATAAATAAAGCAGTGAAAAGAAATTATATTACAAAATGAGAAAATTTTTACAGTTAAACTTGCAGTACCAATACCACATTGTATTACTTGTGAATGTGCATCAGTTTCTAGGTAAGCAGTAGGTGTCAAAAGACCTGACGAACAGCCTCAGAGCACAAAGGAAGCAGAAGCACCCTCTTATAAGACACAATGAGAATGAGAATACATTGTGTCTTATAGTTTTTAGAATCTGGTGGGTGTCTTAGTTATGAAAGTCATACTAGTAAGAGATAAGTAAATATCAATAGTAGAGTTACTCCTAAGTAAATAGTTAAAAACCAATATAAAAAATAAGAACAGTAATCATATGTTTAGAGAATGTGATGTTGTGAAGCATTTTTATAAATTGCCATTCCATATATAAGTTCCGCTGTTATAATATAATATATGTTATGATTAGGGCTCTGTAGAGCTGAAAGGCTTAAATAAAACCTTTTTTAGAACAAAGTTTGACCATATTTATGTGTTTGGAGATTATGATAGCATAGACAGAACAACATAGAATACAAAATGAAACTGAAATCAAGATCATGAGAATCAACAGCTTAAATCGTCAATTTTCCATTTGATTTAGACCCTCGCTCTCTAATAATCTTATTTATTATCATCAACATTTGTCTTTGGAGGAGGTCACCCATAAGGTCGCATGGTCGCCTGCAACGCATGTATTATTTTTTAATTTTTGTACTTGGTATCTCCATGTTGGAAAAGTGCTACGTTGTCTAAAAAGAGATGTGCAACAAAACTCTCGGCAGAACACATTAACCCAAATGAGGGGGCCAAGATGAACAGGACATCAAAAGAAGGTAAGAAATGTGATCATGATTACGCTAGCCAAGCAACACAACCAAATGCTATGTGCCAGAGTATCAGATCGAGAAGGAAAGCGCCAAGACGGAGAAGAAATAAACCAGGAATAACGGACACATCACTCAGGCAAAGACGGATAGTCTGTTTCTTTGGCAATGATGTAATTTCCATATAAATGTGATTTCTTTTATTCTATTCAACGTGGAAGACCATATGAGACATTTAGAAAAAGAACTGGAAACATTAGGGTGGGTACATTCAATTTCAAAAGTCTGGAATGGATAATATATACTTTGTTACTGAAGTGCCTGAAAACCCATTTCAAACGGTGCACATATGCAGTAGATAATGTGAGCCCCAAAAGACATGGAATTGCATTGCTTCCGGATGGGACTTTTGGGGTAAGTATCTCAATTTACTACATGTTAAATCAACATCTATGATATGTTAGACAGAGTCCTTAAAATTCTTTGGAGTTGCAACTCCCCTCAATAGTATTGGGTATGCTCCCGATGAATCTACTTTGTAGTGAAATTTTCAAGAAACAGATAATTTAACAAAGCGCACAGATGAACAGTTTTCATGAGCAAGTAAAACCGCACCATAATCTAGGTTATAGTCCTCTATGTGATCTGCCCACAGATATGATGGAATCCTTTCCACTGGACTACATGCATATATACATATATAATTTTTAATACTTTAGGATTCTCTGCATATTATAAAAAAATTCTATCAACAATTTAATAGTGATAAGAGGGAAATGTTGCACTACCAATGCTTTGTACTATTGTGTATCGTTTCCTAGCAACACGACGTAATAACTTTAGTGCGTTTGTCGTTTTCAACTGAGAAAATACGAGTATCCGTGGCTCTTAATTATCTTTTGATAAAGTCTAAGGCTCAAAAATGGAGAAAGATGGCGGGAAACGGCGAATATTTAAATTCATAGTAAAAAAAGTGAAATATTAGCGTATAAGTGATACTTATATAAGTGAAATAGTGCAATAAGTGGACATAAGAATGGCAAGCAAAAAATCCAAATCTCCCAAGACTCATGAAGGCAGGGCAGAACTGGAGCAGACAATCAGAATGCAGAATTTAGGGGTGTGTCACAGATAGAGTGTATATGTGCATATATATGTAAATGATGTTATGAAACACTACTAATACTTTGGTTTCATATCATCTAGGACACAGCAGTTGTGTATCCTTTGAGAAAAGTGACATAGTCGCTGTGTCCCCTACCACGTTTGACACATTTGAAGCACCACAAGTCGGTAAGACCACCATGAAGCTTATTTTTTGCCAGCAATACATATATATGTAAATGATGTTATGAAACAATACTAATACTTTTGTATTGTTCTGAGAAATTGCTGTGTTATCTTTGTCGTCTTTTCGTATATATTGCGCGCTTAGCAACCTTTAAACAAAGATTACTCATCCCGTGAAATTCTTTAGTGTAGTAGTTTAGTGTAGTGTAAGTAGCATGCCTCCTAAAAAGAAATTTTGTGCACCTTCTTGGCAACCAAAGCTCTTCATGAATACCTCCCGGACTGTCATCAAAACTGACACTGTCAGCCCTGAATCAGATGCCGTCCCATCAACATCTAAAGACACAGCTATGTCAGTTTCCTGCAACTCTGTAGTCTCTGGCACTCTTGATATAGATCCTCCTAGTAATATTGATATCTGCACTTCAAGTAACAGTACAGCTAGCGTTACATCAGCACATCACGCTGTTCAAAGTGCTACAAGTACTAGTAGCTCTACTAGTAAACCTAGAAAGGTTGACAAGTACCAACCTAAATGGGCTCAGCTCCACCCTTGGCTACAATATGATTCCAAGGCCAATAAAATGTTCTGCAAAGTTTGTGTCAAGCATGGAAAATCTAACACCATGACAGAAGGCTGTTCAAGCTTCAAGACCTCAAGTTTGACACGGCATGAAGAGCTGGCAGATCACAAAGCTGCTGTTGAAAGTCCAGTTGAAGCCACCCATTTCAAGAAGGCTGTGGACAATGTTCTCAGTGATGAGGATCAAGCTATTGCAATTGCAGCCAAGGTTGTGTACTGGATGGCATCAGAAGATATTGCCCTTTCAAAGTTCGAGTCATTGATGGGACTGTTAAACGACCTTTAGGTTGAGAAGATAAACCTTTTAAAGATAAGCGAGAGAGTAAATTACAGCAGCTATTATTCTGCCAATGAGCTGCTCAAGGCTATCGATGCTGAAATCGACTCTAAAGTACAAGAGAAAATAAATAACAGTCCAACTGTAACGATACTAGCTGATGAGAGCACGGACATTGCCAATAGTAAAAAGATAACCATCAATGCAAGGATTGTGGATCCCCAAACGTGTATACCACAAACAGTGTATTTGCGAGATTGTGAATACTTGGATGGGACTGGTGAGGGCCTAGCAAAAGTCATTTCAGAAGAGATGACGAAAAGAAAGATTCCGAGTGAAAAATTCCTGGGTCTTGGCACTGATGGTGCCAGTGTCATGGTTTCAGCAAACAAGGGGGTGTACGGACGCCTGAAGGAATGCAGTCCTCACCTATCTCATGTGCACTGCATGGCTCACAGATTGGCTCTCTGCACGAGTCAGGCAGCTAGAGACATTCCTGCGTTCAAAGCATTCCAGGAATGGTTTACAAGTCTATTCTACTACTTCAAGCATTCTGCTACTAGAGAGGCTCAGATGAGAGAAGTCCAGAAGATTCTGGAGTCACCTCAACTGAAATATAAGGAGGTCCATGCAGTCCGGTGGCTCAGTTTCTTTGAAGCCTTGAGTGCTGTGTATAGAACCCTCGATCCGCTGATGGTGTATTTTGATAGCAGGAAAAAAGAGAAGGATCCCAAAGCCATTGGTCTCTACAAGACACTGACCAGCAATGACTTTCTCTACATCCTGTACCTGATGATGGATGTGCTTCCCCTTGTATCCAAGTTGTGTCTGGTCTTCCAGAAGCAGGACCTTGATGTTGCGTATGCTAAGGTTCGTATCATGCCATATTGACTTATCTTAGATAACAAGCTTATAGCAAATAGTACTGATTAAATTGTTATGTCTTTATATCATTCTCCATTATACTTTCAATGAAATCATGTGATTTTTTTTTTTCAATAAAAAAAACTAAATCGTAGCCAATCTAATTTCTATTTCAGGTTGCTCTTGACCAGTGCATCACTCAACTAGAGCAATACAAAGCGGGTGAAAATGTTCCATTTCCTACCAACTTGGAGCATTTTCCAGACCATGTGAAGACTAACGAAGATGGCAAACTGTATTTCAAAACCCACAAGGTGACTGAGACAAAGACCAACTTGCAGTTTCTCAAGTCAAAGTTTCTGAACAAGTTGCTCTCCAACCTCAAGTCAAGGTTAGTATGCTACTTGTGCATAATCATAAAGAGATAAGACATACATTTTTTTTAAACATGTTAAATTTTAGCAGTTCTTATGCTAATTATCCTTATACTCTTTCAGATTTCCAAACATGTCTCTTATGTCTGCATTCCACGTGTTGGGAATGAGGCCAATATCAATGGTGTCGAATCTCGATGATTGGGGAAGTGAAGAGATCGAGCAGATCCTTGCTTACTATGGAAATGAGCAGGTACCTATCAACATACAACAAAATAATCCAACAATAATTTAAGATTTTTTGCTGTTATTAATTGATAGTTAATTTTTATTTAATAGCTCAACCAAAAACATTTATGAATCTGATCACTGATGTTATTTGCTATGATATGAGAATGAGGTCTTATGCATATGATTTTAATGATTTTTTTCCAGACATTCAAGCACAATGTCTCTGGACCCCTCATAGACAGAGATGAGGCCAGGAGAGAATGGGTGCTTCTCAAGAGATGTGTGCTCAGCATGTTGTATCCCAGAGATAACATGATTAAACTTTGGAATCTGATTGCCACAAACCACAGTGAAGAGTTTCCAAACTTGATGAAGTTGGCATACATTGCCGTCACCTTGCCTCTTCACACAAGTGATTGTGAAAGAACATTTTCGATTCAAAATTTAGTAGTTACAAAGCTGAGGTCAAGATGACACCAGCAATTGCAGACAAATTAATCAGGGTAAAGCTTGAAGGCAAAGGTCTTGGAAAACATTATTTTGAATCCACAGTAGCTCACTGGCGAATGGCAAAGAATAGGATCCTGAAAAGTCACAAAATGTAATTGTTAGGATAGATGACAGCATTTTTGATTCTCAATCTCTCTTTTGGATTCAAGGATTGTCTTCTTGTTGGATTGAATAAACAATGTCAATAATTTAGTTTGTCTTATGATTCAATAACATTGATGTTTAACTGCAAAAACTATCAATCAAATATATGAAAAAACGGCGCTTCATTTTTGTTTGATAGTTTCTGAGAATCCCCCATAGATTGAAAAAATCCCCCATTAGTTTAACTTACTGGGGGGGAATCCCCCATTGTACGTTTTATCCTTCCCAATCTCTGTGGCAGTTGTGTATATGTGTTGTGTTTGCAGACCCGGCGGGGATGTGGGCTGCAGGAAGTCGCCCGACGACCGCATCATGCTCCAGGACGACAAGAAGGTTGTGCAGGTGGACGGCACCACCGGCAAGGAGTTGAAAGGTAAGAAGGGAGAAAGGTCGTGGATATATAGAAATCAAAAAATGTGACGACAAAATAAAAAACCTGTTATAAAAAAATAGTGAGGAATAGCAGAAGCATAGGTTGAATTATATCATGGTAAATGCAACCAAAACAGAACAAAGAATCATCTACAGAATGTTAATAAGCAAATAAAATCATTCAAACAACATCATAAATTGAAATTGAACATCCAAGCAGTAGAGCAGTATTTTTCAGATTAAAAAAAAGACAATTACTGGCTTAACCATGTATCACCAAACAACTTAATTTTTGTAACAAGATTATTAAATGCAATCAAAACATTTAGATATGAATGACAAATAAGTAAGACATCACCACCTCCTTCAAGCAGTACATAGGTGGCTCTTAAAACCTTGATCAAAGAGCGGGTCGGTTGGTAGCTGGAGTAACAACAAATTTAAGCGACGCTACTTTAAAATTGCCTTGTGTTGCAACAATTGCTGTCGTCTACTGGTTCAACAGTTCCATACAAGCCCTACGTCATTGTTTCTCAGACAGTGGTCCACAACATAAAATCTTTTAATGCCGTTTTAATTGTTCAATGTACATTTATCAAAACAATATCATCGAATTGAAATTGAACACCAAAGCAGCAGAAAAGTATTTTTAAGATATGAAAAAAAAGAGATAGATATTCCGTAAAGACATTTATTGGCTTAACCATGTATTGCCACACATTTTTTTTTGTAAATGTTCATGATACCTGTAATTCCAGCATAGTTGATTAGCACATCAAGTCTTCCCTCTAGTTGCAATTTGAAATCCTTGGCAAATCTATTTATATCTGCCATTGATGACATATCAACCCTCATAGTTGACACTTGCTTGTTCCCTGTTATAGCTCTAATCTTCTTAGCAGCTGCATTTCCACGTTCCAAGCTTTGGCATGCAAGAATTACTTTTGCATTACTTTTTGCAAGATCGAGTGCCGTGTAGTATCCAATTCCTTTGTTTCCACCAGTGATGAGCACAGTCTTACCAGACATGAGAGTTGTACCATAGTAAACACCGCACCGACTTTTAAGGAACTAATACATCATTTCCTAGGTTGAATGAGACAAAAAATATAAAAGCAGCAATTCGCCAAGTAGCAAATTGCTCGATGCAGAAGAAAGTGCAGAAAAGTTGAGACGCATGTTCTGTGATTTTCAATTCTTCTATATAACTGCATTTTTTTTAATAAATTGACAGTCACTTGTTCAAGAAAACTACTGAATATTAATTTAATATTAGTATCCTCGTTTAATTCAATGTGAAAATTGTGTAGAATTATTCTTCGCAAAGTGTTCATTATATAAAAAATAAAATGTCTGTCGTCCTTCTGACCGCCCACAATTAATATTCACGTTTTGAAAAAAACTACTGAATGTTAATTTATCAGTGCAAATATGCCAGAAACTTTACTCCTTGGGGACAGTATTGTCCGTCGAGTCAATGACTGCCCACTTTTTAACACTTACAGTGTGGGGGGCTATAGTGTCCTTCAGGCATTAGAGGACGTTTGTCTAGGGAAGCTGGACTATCAGTTGAGGGATTATAAGCGCATCGTTCTGTTAATAGGAACAAACAACATTTCGTTGGTCTTACCGATTGGTTCATGGATTGATTTCGTTAGCTGAGTACCTCAATAGAGATAGACATTTGCTCTATATTGCCAAGACCGTGTGATCATCCTTTATATAGTAAAGCAGTTAAGTTCACTAACAAAACTCTTAAAAAGTTTGTGCATCTCTGAGCATAGGTTACATATATCTAAATAAGCCATTCTTGCATTCCTGGTGGTGTGGAAAGCAGAGTGCTCCTTGTATATGCAGCACTTTATTGCCTTTGTGAGAAAAGAATTGTCCAAGAGTGCTGTAGATTACAGCAACCTAGATGAAGTGATAGATGAAAATACCTTCGGTGAATTAACTGAAAATATCATCCAAGAGTGCCCTGTGTTGGCTGACATTCTCAAAACATTTGTGTCCGCAGCTGATGACAGGAAGCTCAAAACAGCATCAGAAAAATTACTGAGAGCAGTTTATAGCCAGGCTTGTTTGAGCAAGATTGCAAATCAAAGAGATTCCATTTTCACCTTATGTTTTGGGATATTGCTTGTTAGGGACCATTCAGCATTTATGACAGGGTGGGGTAGGAGGATTTTAGGACGGGCCATGAACTCCTAGAGTCATAGTGTTTACATTATGACTCTACACTCTTGAGAAAGACAGACATTGTTGTTGAAATATTGAGATATATTTTTAATTTATTATAGCTGTTCTATGAAGAAAGTATTTGTATTATATGAATTAACACAGCTAATGAATTTGTTCAACGAAAAAATATCCGTTTACCAGTAAAATTTATTACAGATTTCGGTCAAAAGCTATTACAGATTTTAGTGCAAAATTAGATTTTTTGCAGAAACATTACAGATTACAATAAAATCGGGTTGGCAGCTCTGCAATGTGTCCTTAGTGGTTGCATACTTACTGAGCATTTACCGCATTGCCTAGTTAATAGTGATTTCTTTAGGGCTATTTTTGATCAATTTGATATATGTAGCAATAAAGAGTCAACGTTGTTATTAATTATTTCCATCTTGAGATGGATATGGAGGAGGGGTTCTGATATATGGAAAGACTCATGCTATTAATTGAATTTAGTGTAGTTGGTAATAGCTCAGCAGCTCTAATATCAGAGGAATTAATAATGAGCAACTGCAAGCAAAATTTAAAGTAGAGCATGAAAACCTTTATGAAGATTAAATTGCACACTTAAGAAAGTTACAAAAACTCAATTTTCAGGTATTTTTGTGCCAAGATGCACAAAACGTGCATGCAAAGAGACAAAATCTAGGGCTGCCCATTATCATTGTCCATGCAAAGAGGAGCCAATCATTCAGTTGGCCATGTTCCGCGTGCACCTAAAAACATCAGGGCACATCACATGGCAAATCTCAGCAAAAAAAGACAAGCCTGAAGAACCTGTTAGGAAACCTGTTGTACCAAATGGTAAGAAAAGTCCAAAGAGTCACTATAGAGTAACATTTTTTCATTGAGAGAGCAGCGACAGAATAACATTTTTTCATTGTGTGTAGTTGGGGCCATTATGTACGGATTTTTATATTTTATTTCGTTAGCTGTTGGGGCACTTACTAGATTTGTACAGTCATCCTTCCCATGACATTAACCATTTGGTGAGGAAAGTCCAAAGAGTCACTATAGAGTAACATTTTTTCATTGACAGAGCAGAGACAGAATAACATTTTTTCATTGTTTTTAGTTGGGGCCATTATGTACGGACTTTTATATTTTATTTCATTAGCTGTCTTGTCCCTGATGAGATTTGTAGAGTCATCCTTCCCATAACATTAACCATTTGGAGAGAAAAGTCCAAAGAGTCACTATAGAGTAACATTTTTTCATTGACAGAGATTTGACAGAATAACATTTTTCATTGGGGTAGTTGGGGCCATTACCACTGACCCTTTATATTTTATTTCATAGGGGTCCAGTACTTGATTTGAACAATTCATCATAGGACATTTGCAATTTTTTCATTAGCCGTTGGGACACGTAATAGATTTGCAGATTCATTTTAGGCCATTACCACTGTCAAACTACATAGAGTGGGAAATGGAACAACAAGAACAACAAGAATAGGTAAGAAAAGTCCAAAGAGTCACTATAGAGTAACATTTTTTCATTGAGAGAGCAGCGACAGAATGACATTTTTTCATTGCGTGTAGTTGGGGCCATTATGTACGGACTTTTGTACTTAATTTCGTTAGCCGTTGGGACACGTAATAGATTTGCAGATTCATCCTTCCCATTACATTAATCCTTTGGTGAGAAACATCCACAGAGTCACTACAGAATAACATTTCTTCATTGCTGGTAGTTGGGGCCATTATGTTCAGACTTTTATATTTTATTTCGTTAGCTGTTATGACACTTACTAGATTTGTACAGTCATCCTTCCCATAACAATAACCCCTTCCTGTAAAAGCAATCAGACACTAATGAATAACATTATTCATAGCTGGTAGTGGGGGCCACTATAGATGGACTTTTATGGATGCTCTCTGAGCACCTTGACCTTATTTCACTATATAAACTATACTATGTATACATAAGCAGTTGCTTAAGGCCCAAACCCATCATATTATGTCTTGTTTATGTGCAGAAAATTTGCGATTTTAATAAAATATTAGGCACTATGGGAATACCAGCAGAGGAACACAGGCCGCAAAATCCAGCCTCGGAAGTTTACATTCTTGCAGTATCAACATCTTTTGTACAATGACGCTCGCACGCACACGGACAGATGTTTGGTTTGTGTCGTCTAAAATGGATATTTGATAACAATTCAAATGTCGGATCACAGATAAGGTGTTTGACAGCAGTCTCATGAAAGCTGGGCTCCGTATATTGTGTGTTTCTTTGAAAACAATAAAATGTGGTGTCAACTACGCAGATATTTTGCCGATCCCGGGAATAAACAACCAATGTTTTAAAACGTTTTCACTCAGAATGTCGGATTCAGTAGTAAATTTTACATAGGTGAATGAAGAAATACGCAGTTTTATAAGCTCTACAACCTTAAATATTGAACTATTCTCGTTTTGATAAACGTACATTCTCAGACATACCATCGGATTTCAAGTGGCAACGTTCAGCGGGATAATGACAGCTAGTATTCTCATTAAACTGTTAAACGTACCTTGACGTTTCAATGTAAATTTTGAGAAATAGAAGTATCACTGTTTTTATTTGTGTAATTACTTCTCGGTAGCCGATATGAAAGTGTTACATTATCCATCATTGAGTACAGTCGGTGCAGTGACCACGTTTATCAACATTACGTGTGACGTAGTTATCTGAACGTGATGTACGTAATTCGTTTAAAACCACGGGGTCATCCGGTGCGTTTTGCTGAATTTCTGGCTGAATTCTGAGTTGAGTTCATAGCCTACAGACCTTGTGTGTATAGTCTTAACCAACCCAATCGGGGCTTGGGTATTAGAAACATGGCTCACATTTTTATATTAATGAATAAAACCAGTACTTAGTAATTAATCGTGTTGAAAATGTAGAGGCGGCAAAAAAAACTTTTGCTGTCAGAGTGCTTTGCTCTGAGCACTTTGACCTTTTTTCCTTATATCTACTCTCAAAACTACATCACACCACTGAATAACATTTTTCATTTTTCAGGCAAAAAAAGAGTTGTTATAGTGCTCTCTGAGCACTTTGACATAATTTCAATATGATAAAATCACATATGTTCCTATTTGAAATAATAAAACAAGTTCTTAATTTTAAATTAGGTTCAAAAAGTTGCGATCTCTGAGCACTTTGACATAATTTCAATATGATAAAATCACATATGTTCCTATTTGAAATAATAAAAAAAGTTCTTATTATTAAATTAGGTTCAAAAAGTTGCGCTGTCTCAGCACTTTGATATAATTTCAATATGATAAAATCATATATGTTCCTATTTGAAATAATAAAACAAGTTCTTAATATCAATTGATATAATTTCAATATGATAAAATCATATATGTTCCTATTTGAAATAATAAAACAAGTTCTTAATATCAAATTAGGTTCAAAAAGTTGCGACGGCAAAAATACAGCTGTTTGCTGAAAGACGAAAAATGAAGCAGATGGCATGTCCCGTCGTTGTTGTTTGTTAGGCATTTTGTGTGGTATTTTGTTAGGGGTAAACACTGTCTTGACTCGGAGTCTTTATTGAGTGATGTCTGCATATTTGAATAAACGTGTTCATTCAGAAATACAAAAGAAGAAGGCTAATGAACCCAACCAAATTTGTATTTAATTTGTTACTTCTTATTTTCCAGGAAGAGTGTCTCGGAGGTAGCTACATCAATTTGGATTAGCTGGCATCGATCATATCGCTAGGCGTAGAGTCTGCAGGGTGAGGGATGTTGTTGACCACATGAAGCGGCGACATAAGATTGACGTGACCGTTTGCGACTGTAGATGTGAATTGTGCCGTCAATAACATAATGACATTGACTCGATGGGATCACATCGTGAAAGGTGCTACGTGTAAAACAAGGATATATCGAACGCTGAGAACTGCATTTTGTGTGGATAAACTTCTAGTGATTAGTTTTATGGGATATCTGTTAAATGGATAGTAGTTCGTCGTGTTTCATATTATTGTAGTCTTCTGAATGCTGGCAACAAATGCGTTGTTCATGTTAATGAGTCGTCTTGTTAAATAGTGAGGATAATCAAAATGTAGAAGGCAAGTGATTTCTTCGTAATAAATGTCCAAAACTGTGCTTGTTGTTTCATTGCTGATCTATGACGAAATATCGTCATCGATTGGGAAGGAATGTTTGCTCCCTTGTGCTTGGTATAACATCGTAAAAAAAAATTCTGTTGCTGCTTTCTTTAATTGCATGTAGAACTCGATGTGCTTTGTAAGAAATTGCGATATTCGCAGACACCGCACATATGTGTTGGAATGTATGAATGGCATTCCTGAACAAAAGTAAATTTTTTTAGAGCTATAACAATTATTAGAAGCGTAGTTCCGGCACGATATGAACACATATATTCATCCGAACAGAAACTCTGTGAGGCAAAAAAGAAGTCAGACACACATTTGAAATATTATAGGCAACACTAGCATGTGCAACCAATCCTGTCCACTTCACTATGAACACTATGTTACTTGATTACAAAATCTAAATCAAAAAATATTTGTCAACATTAATTGAAATAAATGCAAACTTTATGTCTGCACATGTTTTTCAGCTACCGAAGCTAATCGTAAGCTGAGACAGCAGAAGTAAACTGTGCAGCCGGCCGAGAGATTGCATTCTTGCAGCAAGCAAAAGTAAAGCCAGCAAAAGCAGGGCCATCAAGAGAAAAGGTAATAAGATAAGACAGCACTATTTTACCAAAGCCCTTCCAATAGGAGAGGTGTAATTAGATGACATAATAAACTATAAATGTAATTGACTAGAGCTTTGCTTGACAATGTGAAAAAAATAATTAGAAACTGCTTTCCTTTAAAGATTTCAATGAAAAGCACATTACATAGTGAACATGCATGTAATTTTTAGACTTAGAGCAAAGCATGAAGCTCATGCTAAAGATCCCAATGCAATGCCAATTTACACTCGAAGTGAAGAAAAAAAATATATATGCTGTTTTCACATAAATTAATCATCTTATATTTGGTATATTTCTACACACACCAAAAAAAATCCAAAAAAAAAGAGAAAAGGTAAGATAAGACAGCACTATTTTACAAATTAGATAACAGAATAAACTAGATCAGCAAACGTTCAAGGAACTTATGAATTTCCCACAGGGGTGTGAATGACTTGCCATGAACAGACAGCGTGAGCATAACACGTCTAATAAATGTCAACCAATCTAAAATGATTCCCATGATACATTTTT
>JAGTTF010006043.1:71632-105122 GCA_019095985.1 Streblospio benedicti
AACTAAGACACCCACCAGATTCTAAAAACTATAAGACACAATGTATTCTCATTCTCATTGTGTCTTATAAGAGGGTGCTTCTGCTTCCTTTGTGCTCTGAGGCTGTTCGTCAGGTCTTTTGACACCTACTGCTTACCTAGAAACTGGTAACCAAGAACCATGCACATTCACAAGTAATACAATGTGGTATTGGTACTGCAAGTTTAACTGTAAACTTGAGTATCTGGTATGCAGTATAAGCTCTCATTTTGTAATATAATTTCTTTCTCACTGCTTTATTTATCAAATAAACAAATCAAAGTAACAAAATATTTAAGCAAGTTTTACAGGAATAAAAGAAAAAAGATCACTTACCTCTGCGCTTTGTGGTTGTATTTGATTTTGGCATGATGATATTTCTTTATTATAGATATTATAGATCAAAGCACTTCTTCAATTTTAATTGAAAATGGAGTACATGTTGATAAGACAATGTATAAAATTTTAGTCCATACACCCAAAATTTCATGTAAAACTACAAACGTTTTGCTCGTCTAAAAACTATGTTTTTGATCGGTCTGTCAACTGACCACCTGTTCAAATTTCTGAATAAAATGTCCTCATGCAAAAAACAAGAAAAAACAAGTAAAACTACAAACGTTTTGCTCGCGTCATAATAATCTTTTTCTTCTTTCCAATGGATCGGTCTGGACCACCTGAGAAATGTCTTCATGAACATAAATGTTAGGATGGGCGGAAATTCACCAAAGTCCTCATAGCGCTGAACCGCCTCTCAACAATGTTCCCTTTAGTTTCTGTAGCAGGCTCACCTCTCTTGTGAAGAACAACTTTTCATGTAGTCCCCAACCAGATAGGGTGATATTGGCTCTAAAACATACTGTGCACTGCTATTGTAAAACCATTTCGACGAGTATGAAGTACTGAAAAAACATTGATTCAAAACTGTAAACTTTTTTTTTTTTTTTTTTTTGTTCCGTTACAGTATTTATGTATTCCTGGTTAAATGTATATGCCACATAGCATAAATATAAAATACTTTTAATGTAAATAGTGTAACAATGATATCATTGTAAATAGTAATAATTGTAATACTGTTTAACTGTCCAATATCTTTTTTCTTCTTAAGTCCTACAGCAAGGACTTAATTGGATAATCAGCGTATTCGCTTGCCTTCCGATCGGCTCATCTGGCACTTGCCGGCGGTCGCTGTCTGCTGCTGCGACGCGTGGTGGTGTAGCTGCCACATGAATCAGGGAGTGTGACGTAGTGTCGAATTGTGGTCGGAAATATTCGCACGATTCGCCACATTATGGGCAGCAGGTGCTTTACGCTCATATTCTTGATGTCACTTGGTTGTACAGCCTGCTGTCGACGTCTTGCTGTATTGTTGTTTGGGACATTTCTATACTAGTTGAAGTCACTTGGCCCTGGCCCTGGGTTGTAGTACTCGTTGACGTGCACGTTTGCATGACGTTGGCTCGTGTCTGCATTCCGATATAGGTACCGTGCCGGGCCAATTTCTTGCAGTCATGAATGCTGCCGGTGGTACCCCTTCTGCCAGACCGGGACCTTGATTGGGACCTGCTTCTGGACTTATTGGTTTCGGACTTTCGGCATACTTTATTTGATTTTCGAGATCTAGTAGATGGACTTCTTGATCATGAACTTTGTATGCTCTTGGACCTGACTATTGCCTTGCGCTCTTGCCTGTGATTTCTGTTTGTGGATGTCTTGCGCTTTGTTAATTTTGAATTCATTTTTGAATTATTCATGATGTGACTGGTCAGGTCCAAGAGCATTGCAAAACTGGCTGCGGCCTCTGATTTTGTTGGGAAGCCTCTTTGCTGCACATGCCCTGAATCATCTGAACTCTCTTCTTGATAGCCTCCAGTAGTACTTGTACTCACAGTTAGATTGCCTACACTACTACTGGAGGCATCGCTACTTGAGGCACCGTTAACTGTAAACTTGAATATCTGGTATGCAGTATAAGGTCTCCTTTTGTAATATAATTTCTTTCTCACTGCTTTATTTATCAAATAAACAAATTAAAGTAACAAAATATTTAAGCAAGGTTAACAGGAATAAAAGAAAAAACATCACTTACCTCCAGTCCGACGCAAACAGCATGCATAAATAATGCACTGAAACATCTAAAGGTAACTTCAAAATATTTTATTCTCTCTCGCTCTACTTGCTCCGCACATGTTATTTTTACAAATCTTTTTTCACAAGTGCCAATCACATGGTACATGACCGGAAACTCCTCATACGGAAATGCATAATTAATCAATTCGTCACACACATATATAATTCACTAAATCGAACCATATCTAGTATTTTCTGCAACATTCTCCCACCTTTGAAGTTATTCAAATTATTGCTTTAATACAAATGTACATTAAATGATCTAACCATTCAGCAACATTCCCAAAATCAACAACATTCACATAAAAATCATTTGCGATTGGTCACACTAACAACAAATTTAATATACAGTACATTATAAAACTTCTCACTTATTTTTATCATCATTTTATACAACATTATACATATATTAACATCATACATATATATTATACATATTACACATATGGTACTCAAATTATCATCATAACTTTTTCAGTACAACACATCTTGCTAGGCAATTTAAGCTTTCTTTTAACAACTTCATTCTCAGAAAATGACCTATCATCATATTTCTCTAAGACTTCATTACAATCAGTAGTTTCAACACTATCAACAACATCAGTCTCAATTTCTAGATTATACAACTTTTGTACAGCTCTTGTAATGCATCCCTTAGCAGTTTTCACATCAGCTGCTCTGGATATGCCATCTTTACCTTCATGCAATTTATTCACTACACCTATACACCATTTTGATCTTGGAAGGTTATCTTCCTTCACAAGCACAACAGAACCTATTGTCAAATTACCTTGTTTGCAAGGACCTGAAGCTTGAACACACATGCCATATCTTGTTGATTTTGTGATGTAACAAATACTTCTTACCTGTCCCAGTAACACATGTGTTCCTCTACGTGTTTCTTCACATAGTGGTGGAACGAGCAGTCTGTTCCTCGACCCGCCTTTTCACATAGTGTTTGAACGAGCAGTGGGCGCAGTGGTACGGGAGCAGCAGGAGGTGAGATGACTGGGGGTTTCCCGCTCGGCGTAGTGTTTCTTAACTTGGATTTCTTATTTTTATGCAAAACACATTTTGTTTCCAAGCAATACTTTTCGAAAATATCTTCAAAACATTTTTTCTGGTCTTGCCCGGCTCCCTGCAGCAAAGCCACAGCTGGCACCAGCTCCGTGGCTCGGCTTAACTGGCCTGGTGATGGCAAATTCAAGTGCATGTCCATGCAAGATAAAAATAAATTTATGACATAAACCAAAAGATTCAACAATTATTCAATTTCTAGATATAAACTACTTTTGCCAACCACAGTATACAAATTAAGTGATTCATCTTCATCTTGATTAAGATCATATATGACATTGGATAAAGTTAAATTTCTACCAAGTATATTTTGAACTCTTTGCCAAATATAATTAAGGCATTTTAAAAAAAAAATTCTCGACCCCTTCTAGAATACTCTGAAACACTTAAGATATTATGATTAGGAGTTCATTATCAATGAACAATGAACACTGCAGTGTTGACCCTCCATGTCTGTGGGGTGCACATTATCTGCTGCATATGTGCACCTTTGAAATGGGTTTTCAGTCACTCTTCAATAGGAAAGTATATATAATCCATTCCAGACTTGTTTTGAGTTTCCCCCTCTTCTGGAGTCTTCAGGTCGCACAGTCAGCTCTCCGAAATGGCGGCCTCTGTTTTCGTGTAGACACATGGCACCATTTTCTTGCAGTTCGGTCTGCTTGTGGCTGCCTCCCAGTGGTCGGGCCCAAAACCTGGAACATCGCCTCTAGCTGGACGCCTTACCACGACATGAAATTTTTTGTTTAAGTGAATGATAGAGTAATTGTTGTCCGTGGGATGAAAAAAAGTTATTGTTTATTTCTTTGATGAAGTTGTTGTTGATCATGACGGAAGTTGTTCTGGTTGATCTGTTGAGATTGATGGTGATGGATCAATGGGATCCTGTGTTGTTGACACAGATCCACAGTGTCACTTGGTACGTTCAGGTCCTCCATTGTCACTGTTGTTGTCTTGCTTTGTTGTAAGATTTTATAGTTCTTTTCATCTCTCAGTTTAGAAATAAACTTCTTTGCAAAAAAAGAAATGTTTGTAGGAAAAATTTCAAACTTAAATTAAAGCATTAAAGTAGAAAAAACATCTTATTACATTGTCTTAGATTTGGAACTTGATCATTTTAACAAATTGAAATTGTTTGAATTGAAATTGAAAAAACAAACTCAGCAGAGCATTTACAAGGAAACCTTTTTCTGATACATTTTTGAAAAGATTTCTGTGATTACATCACTGTGTGTTCAAACTTTTGGAAATAAAATCTCTATTGTCTGACTATAATAGCACTTACCAGAGAAGATAGATGGACGAGGATAAGGATGTAAAACATTTTCTAATGGAAATGTTTGTAGTCAAATGTAACTTTGTTAGTAATCTACATGTGAGCCACGCAGAGTGAGGAGAATGTATGAACCTACTTTTTTTATGTCTCGCAGTGCATTAAATATTGGAATAGTCTGCCTCTACCAATACGAAAGTCAAACTGTTTGGTGTCTTAAATCAAAATACAAGAAATATAATACAGACCATTTTTTTAAAAAGAGTAGTAAGAATATATTTGTTAAAAGGGTTATATCATTAGTAATATAATTATTATGTTCTATGGCATTAACATTTCTAGTCAGTTGTTTTTCCATGTTTTCACCGAGGTCCACTATGGAAATAAGACTCTCCATTTTAAATGGATATCTTTTTAGTGCTCCTTGTTTATGTCACATGGTTCATTTTTATTTATTTGTATATTTGTATATCTCTATGTATGTCGAATGGTTATATGTGGTTTTTCTGTGGCCGAATGGTTAGCGAAGTTGGATTCGTGACCAGAAGGATGGGTTCGATGAGGATGAAGGGCGACTCTCCGGCTCAGCTGTGGCGCGAGATATATGCATTTTTTTTGTAATTCCAATACAAGACAATAACATACTTTGAAGAATCACATTTTTTCTGTAATCTATAATTTGACTGCTCACAAATAAGAAAGAAGTTTTAAATAACCTCTCCACTTAACGGCGCGTGAAATTGTGCCACCGATTTGATGCCCACACTGCTTATTTGGCCATCTTCTAACAATTGTATGCCTAATTCATTGCCGAAGCCACACCAATTGAGGCCTGCATAAATGACCGTTTTGGGGAAAGAATCCTGTTTTTCTTTTAATTCCCACAAATATGGGCAGAATACGGCAGAATATGATTTCACCCCTATTTTAGCAAAGCCAGATTGAACTCTGTGGAGTCGCTTTGCTTTTGGCGCTGCCTGAGTAGACTTCCTCTAACGCAGAACAGAAATTTGGGGGCATCAGTGCGTTTTCAAGCTTTTTTATTCACTTTCTGGTGCTTGGCCTCACTACAGATCAAACTGTTTTTTACTAAACCCTCCGCATTGAAATCTCCCATTATCACCAATGGGTTTGACCAGTTCAAAACAAGGTAATTTTCCTGGCAAGAAATAAGATGATTGTCAGGCATTTGCTGTGACTTGTACAAGAAAACAATTCCCATTACTTTGAGAACATTTACTTTTTCTGAGATGAGGTGAAGGAGATCTTTGATGGTGAATAATGTATGATCATACATAATTTTCTGAAATATTATATAATAAGAGGTCCTGATGGCGTCCAATCTGCCGTAAGAGGCATCAAGGAACTAAGAGTTCTGTTGACAAATCTATGTACTGGTCGAGCTTCCGGTTTAAAAATGGCTAGATGTCTGTAAAAATATGTTGAAACTTTCTGTGGTTCATACTAGCATGATTGTGAATATAGTGGTACATGTATTTAAATCAAAATTTGCAACAATATCAACAGCTAATCATGTAATCATGTAAGGTTATTGTATTTTTATATCACAATGCTGCAATTCTCGCTCTTTTTTCCTGCACAGCCCTTTGTTTTTCTGTCATTTGCAGTTCTAGGTTCAGGATCTCCTCTTGAGCTTCCATCGCGGCAAGTTGTTTTTCCTTTTCCCGTTTTTTTGCTGTAACGCTTCCCAGCCAGATGTGCACAAATTACTTACCGTGTCTCGTGAACAACACATGGAAACTCACAGGGAACAGTGCTCGCCACCGATAGTCCTCTGTCTAGCTGTTGAGCGTATTTCATTCTCTGTCACTGTATTTTTATCACCTGCTGCCAATTCAGTCTGTTCCTCCGTCTCCATCTCGGAGAGTAGAAAACCATGAAAGGAAGCGTCCTCCATTAGATTCTGTAGATGGTCCAACATTTCCTCTTTTTATTTTATATTTTATATTTAAAGGTATAAAGATATCTATGAGATTATAATGAATTAGTAGAGTGGGCTGGTGATTTACCTCTATAGGGGTGGAATGCAATGCTCAGTAGAGGTCGCCCATCTGGAGGTCTGCGCCTGGGGCATCATTGGGTGGCATAAAATTCTGCATAGTTCTGTCTGTTGTGGAGTCTCTTGTTAAACTTGTTAACCTTGTTAGATTTCTTGGCTCTCCTGTCATTGTCTGGCCCCATAGCCTCCATGATGTTGTCAGCCGTTTGTGGCGTGCCTGTCGGCTGCTGGTGGTCAGGGATGCTGTGGCTGGCGGCCCTGTCCGAAGTGTCCCGCTGTAACGTACAGGTAGACCCGTACAATAAACAATATTTACTTTTTGTTTTCTGTTTTTTTTCTTCTAAAACTAAAAAGTTTCACTGCTGTTGTACTCATCTATAAAAACTTTTCTAAATCTGTAGATGGGAGCCATGAATTTAAATTGTGATTCATTGAAAACAGAGGGCGTTTTGGGAGATTTTGCCTTTGGATTGACTGGAGTATGTGAGTCGGGCATATTATTGGAATGTCTTCTGTCTGGTTTGATTTTTGTCTTTGGATTGACTGAGTATGTAAAGTGGAGTATATTATTTGAATCTTCTATCTGTTTTGGGTCAGTAGGTGTTTCTATCAAGCTTTGTGTAAGCGATAGACTGCTTGTTGGATGATCATTCTCTTCTGCAGCAACTTCAGTCTGCACTGATATTGTCTCATTTTACGCTATCTTATTAGATTCATCTGATGTTCCCATAGGACTTGGTGAAGGTTTTATTATAGGCATTTGTATTTCTAAGGCTGGGAGATTTTTGGAAATGTTAGCAGATTTTCTTTTTGTTGATTCAGATGGTTTTTTCAAATAGTTTTTTACCATCTCATTCAGTGCAGTAGCTTCTTCATGATCTATTTTCGTGTGAACCTTGTTTAAAACTTTGAGAAACACTTTATAGTTAGCAGCATTTATCATAAACCTGCATATCGTATTATAAATGTTGACAGTATAACCATTGAAAAAGATTGACAGATCTGTCAAAGCACCTTTCTTTTCATGATTTTTTTTAGTTGTATATATCCCTGTTCTACTTCTGTTGCTATGTGATTTAAAAGAGTTGTTTTGTTAATCTCAAAAAGGCCTGTTTGAAATGTAAGATTAATCAGATAGTCATAGGAGGCCGTTCTGTGGCATGTTTCTTTTTGTCAAGGTCATAATTGTGTTGACTTTTGATGGTTATAGGAGGGGGCAATATTTTTTCTTTCTCCTTTTCTAAAGATACAATTATTTCCAATTGTTCATTGTTCTTTTCTGGTTTCTTGGGGCTGTCTAGTAGGGAATTTAAAGTTTCCATTTGTATTGTTTATCTAAAAATATTTAATTATGTATATATTCCTTTGGTGAATAGACCGAGTAAGTTACTCATTACTGTTTGAGGCTTCCATTGTTATTGTTATTGTTCAATAAAATCACACCAAAAGTCTTATTTACCACGTGGTCACGTAATCCCTCGTTGTCAACAACTTCCTTTATTATTGTTTTTCTTGAAATAACGTTGATTTTTCTTCTCTTGAAATGAGGACAACAGTTGAAACTTATTAAATATTGTTATCTTGGTATTTACACATCTTTTTCAATTTATGTGCATGCTGTGTCTTTCAAGTGAGTTATAAAATTTGCGATATTGTTTCTGTCAAAAGAAATTGTTGTTGTCACAAACGACAGCTCTGATCATTTGACAGCATTTGCAAGGTGAAGCTGCCTATAGTTTGAAAATGGTGATCACTCCTGAACAAGAGCGCGTGAGAACGCTGATAGCAGACACTGTGTCTCTGCTCTGCAAGAACGGCCTGCACTACACCAAAGAGTTCAGCATCGAACGTCTCCTGGGCATAACCTTAGACCGTGACCAAGTGTTTTTAGTGAATATCAATGAGATCGTTAAGTCTGACGGCTATAAGAGTGACAGTGACAGTGGTGGTTCTGATGGCTCGGATGGCGGCAGCCAAACCGACAGCAAGTCGAAGAAGTGAAAGAAGAAGAGAAGAAAGTCTAAAGAAAAGGCTGATGCTTCGGACGACCAGGGAGACGACAACACAAACGACACGACAGGATCTTTTGCACAACCCAGCAGCGTAGACACGAACAAACCACCGGCGAAGAAAATGAACATCAAAGAGGAAAATACGGACTCGGAAGAGGATTTAGTGTTTATTAAGGACGAACCTGGCTCCATTAGTGGTTCTCAAGACTATAGCAATGCGTCGTTTTCCAATTACCCCGGTGCTCAGAACAATATATTAGGTGATATGTCGCAGCAAGGACGGTTATGCGCCATGCCAAAGGCGGAGATCCCAACACCTTCAGTCGGGACCCGTCAGCATTTAACCAAAGTCTCAACCAAAGTCTACCTAGTCAACAGCAACCGTCAACCCTCGCCCGGTGGTCAACAGCAAATGTCTCTGACACCAGAGGTTCTACCACCTGACAAGCCTTGTTCACGAATTGTGGGAGGAAGCTCAGCCCTGCAAAAAAAATACAACAGATCCAAGTGATACTATGGCGAAGTCATGTATGCCTATGAATACTGCCATAATTCAATAATCTTACATGTAAAGAAAACCATTCTAAGCAATAAAATGGCTTAAACATATCATAATGCATTGGAATCAATGAAAAGATGTAAATTTTGTGGTTACGAGGGTGGCCATATTAGTAGACATTTTGGAAGTAGTTTCCCATAGTAAAAAGTGTCAAAAAGTTTTTTGTTTCAAAGTGGAGATGCTTAGGAGCAGTTTGGAACAAAAAAAGCTTAGTTAGGAATTTATTTAAGACCACCCCCTTTTTTGAGGTTCGTGTACCGAACTATTAGCTATAAATAGATTGTAGCTCCAGGAAGAAATTTGTTTAAAATGAAAGAATAACCACAAAATGTTACTTATAATTCTTTTACCACGTGTTTCCATATTTCTACCAAATCTGAAATTCATTGTATAAATTTTAATAGCACTTAGCACTTACCACTTGAAATAGAAGACTCCTTTGGATTGTACTCGGCACCCAGCAACCAGTTCAGATACTGCAGCAGCCACTCTCCTGCCACACCTACTTGAACTTCGCCTTGAGCACTGCATTCTTCTCTGCTCTCCTCAACCAATCCTGCTTTTCTTGTAGATGTGATGTGTTTCAATTCCGCAGTCCAAGATTATTTCTCTGTTAATTTTCAGAATCCTCTACATTTTCCGCCAATATCAAATTAAAAACAAATTTATTGTTAAAACTTATTTGTGTTATCACTAGTACTGAACTCAAAGAACATATTGGGTGTAAAATATTTTTTAAATGATCACTAATTTGTTCATAAACTGCCATTTCTCTTACGCACTCCACTTTGTGCATCAAGCAGTCTGCAGCAGCCATTTCTCTCTCACCCTTCCGTTGGTTATCGCGATCCAAGATATTGAAATTTACTTACCCTTCCTGTCTCCCTCTAAATATGAGAGAGCTTAGACCAGCCACTGAAATGACATCATGTGCACAATTAGCATAATACATCGATATGGTCATAATATTTTCTGAGAGAGGCGCTCGCCTTTAGGATTCGTGGGTTTTGTACTCGCAAAGGTTCGTCGAGATGAGCAAAACCTCAGATGGAGTAGATAGGAAAAGATTTTGAATAATAACAGCTGTAAATTGACGAGTATTTATAAACAGATTTATTTCAAGAACATTAAGTACATATGTATAAATATACAATCCACTAACTTGGCACTCTTAATAGGGTTTTGTCATGTTCGCTATTGATTGATTGCGCGCACAAAACCTATGAAATCCCCCCCCCCCCTCTTACAAGCACATACACACCACACACCCCTTCTTTCTGAAAACCTGGATCTGCCAGTGTTTTCAAATAGACATACTTAATGTACTGCTATTTTATCAAATTGCTGTCATGAAAATGAAAGAAAATATATTGCTACTGTTGAAAATCATCTGAATAAGGTGAAAATATTCCAAAATTACATTAAACAACCAATATGGGAATATTCAATATTAATTCGGTTCCTTGTATTTTTTGCAGAAAATTTGTCAATATATTCCACTTACCATTGTTATATTGTCTATATTTGTAAAATCTATTTGTTTTATCTTGGACATGATCTTTGGGATGGATTTTCTTTAACAAACATGTCATACAAGTCATCCAGTGTGTGCCGAAGATATGATATTTCTCCAGCTTTGTTGACGCCTCTTTGCCCACCAATCATCATAGAGTGGTGTTTATAGAAGTACATTCTTCACAATATTTCTCACAGATTTTTTTCTCAAAAGTTGCTCATCACCTTTGCTATGTAAGGTTATTTTATCTTTACAATCACACCCTTCTATATGCAGCTCACTATCTATTTTTAATATAAAATCTTGTCTGATATTTTGAAACTTTTCAATATGTTGAGCAACATACATGTAATTGCAAAAAAACGTGCATGCATCTTTGTTGCAGAAGATAACATTTCATCATCAGTCTTTAAACGATGGATGGTAGTATCTCGATTTTTCACCCCCTGTTCAAAATCATGTGGAGTGAATGTGTACTTTTCTACGAATAGTACTAACACTCTGAGGTGTTGAAACAACACTAGGTTTTGCGGTATGTAATCCTGCTCTACATCATTCAGATAATGTTTGGTGTCATGGCATTAGTTGTTAAGACTATACGCACGAAGTCTGTAGGCTATGAACTCAACTCAGAATTCAGCACGATTTTCAGCACGATTTTTCAGCACGATTTTCAGCAAAACGCACCGGATGACCCCGTGTTAGTACGGGTGACCCCGAACGAATGGCGTACATCACGTTCAGATAACTACGTCACACGTACGTTGATAAACGTGGTGGTTGCACCTACTGTACTCAATTATGGATAACGTAACACTTTCATATAAGCTACGGATAAGTAATTACACGAATAAAAACAATGATGCTTCTATTTCTCAAAGTTTAAATAGAAATGTCAAGGTACATTTAACAGTTTAATGAGGATACTAGCTGTCATTATCCCACTGAACGTTGCCACTTGAAATCCCGTGGTCTGTCTGCGAATGTACGTTTATCAACACGGGAATAGTTCAATGTTTAAGGTTGTGGAGCTTATAAAACTGCGTAATTATTCATGCACATATGTAAAATTTACTACTGAAACCGATTTCATACATAATAGATGATTACTTACATTTCTGAGTGAAAACGTTTAAAAAATTGGTTGTTTTTCCCGAGATCGGCAAAAAATATCTGCGTAGTTGACACCATCATTTATTCGTTTTCAAAGAAACACACGATATACGGAGCCTATGCAGCTTTCATAAGACTGCTGTCAAACACCTTTTCTGTGATCCGCCATTTGAATTGTCATCAAATATCCATTTTAGAAGACACAAACCAAATATCTGTCCGTGTGCTGTGTGAGCATCATTGTACAATTTTGATACTAAATATGAGCTTACGAGGCTGGATTTTGCGGCCTATGTTCCTCTGCTGGTATTCCCATAGTGACTAACATTTTATTAAAATCACGAATCATGTCCAGTGAAGTGAACTTGCGCACGTGGACTTACATCAGCCATCATTAACAGCAATGAAAGTGTGACAGACAGATGTTATATAGCTCTGTACTTATCATTCAACTTGTGTTTCATTTTTTTTTTCTATTGTACAGGAGCGTTTTAAAAAGAAGATGTTAATGGAGACAGCCACTATTGGCTTATAGTGTCTAGAACTATATAGAGTTCTCTCTATACTACTTTGTGCGTCCTCATACCAATATTTTCTTTAAACTCTATGACCATATTTCGTATTCATTTATCATATTCATTATCATAATAAAGAATCATTCATAATAATTCTTTTTCCTTAAATTTTCTGCACGTGAACAAGACATTGGTAGCAATTTATTCAAAAACTGCTTAAGAGAATTATTATATTTGAAAAGTACATGCTTAAATATGTGAAGTAAAAAAAAAACTTATTACATAGTATTTATTACTGTAAAACCTGTCTGTAATCAACTATATTAGCAATTCTTTACTTAACAAGTTAGTTTTTTTTTTTTAAGTATACAAACAGATTGGCGCTTAACGTTGCAGCTCACTTCTTCAGGTAAAGGAGAATAGAATTTGCCCCACAGTGTGCAAGATTGGCCTTTGACAGGAACACCTCTTTTTCATGCATTTGTTTGAAGTTGTTATTAAAGTCTAGTCAAAATTTTTTTTTTTTTTATGCTGACATGTGATATATACATTTCAAATATATGATAACATATATAATGGTTAACATAAATAAATAACATAAATCTTCCAACCATTTTTGGCTTTTATGTCAGTTTCTTACATAAGTATATATTGTCAATAGACAGTAGACAGCATATTTGAGACTATTTGATTATTGTAACACGGTTCCCAGCCATTTTCTCAAAAAAAAATCCAGGCTTTTTCCAGACTTATTTTATGTTTTTTCTAGGCAGACCAAATTAGATTTTAAGAATTTAGAAGTAGTTTAAATTATCTGCAAAGCAATAATGGCAAACAGACTTCAACAACTGTTTTTATTTTTTCCAAATAAACAACAAAATACAAAACATGATCAATAATGTGAAAATAAAATCAAAATCAAACTTCGAGTCAGACTACGTCATTTTAGGTACCTAAACCTATAACTGTTTTTCATACATGTATGACTTACCATTACATGGTCCTTAATGCCACTTTTGTTGCAGGACTTTTCCACAAATGGGGCATATTACATACCCTGGTGGTACCTGAAAGTATATGTGAAACTGTGTCATTAGGACATCCACATATTCAACAAGTGCTTCTGTCACCGAACGGATAGGGAGTTGCACTCATGACCGGAAGTTCGTGGGTTTGATTCCCGGGCGGGTCTGGTGGTGAGTGTCAATAACCAGCTGTCGAGGATTCCGGCCCCGCAAAAATGGGAAGATGCTGGATCAATAACCTCATTGTCTCCAGGATCTCTCTGAAAATTATATAATACTGTGTAGTTGGTATGTAGCATATGGTTTCATTTCTCTTTCTTTCTGCTATTTATGCCAAAATCAAACATGCTACATTTCCCATTATGGCCAACAATACATTGTCTCAGGGTCTCAAAAAAAATGAAATAAGAAAAAGAATAAGAATAAGTTTATTAACTAATCACGGACCCTCACGGGTAGCAAAATTACAAAGAATTATTTTTTTGTAATGATTAGAAATAACAACATACAGGCACAGAATACCTCACTTGAATGTTTTGTGTATTTAGAGACATATTATTGCAAAATGCCCCAGTATCTATTTTTACTTCTAAATCTTGGTTGTTGACTTTGAATACAGCAAAAATTCCTCCCTTCTTAATTGCTTCTACCCGTACGTCTTCAATGGTGTATTCCTCTTCATACCAATCTGTTTCACCCCATCATCTTCTTTATCATCGTGTAGGATGATTTCAAGTATATTTCTCTTTCTGGGTTGTTTATCACAACATTGCTGCAAATGGTTCCATCCACTAACATAAATCTCCCAACCATTGTTGGCTTTTATGTCAGTTTCTTACATAAGTATATATTGTCAATAGACATTAGACAGCATATTTGAGACTATTTGATTATAGTAAGATACACATACTAAATAAATAACTATTTAAGAATGTACAATTTGTTTTTTTCTTTTGTTCCATGCATCGTTTTTGAACCTTATTACTGCAAACACATAAAGGGAATTTTAATGCATTTGTTATGTTGATTCTATTTGTACTTTTTTCTTGCTACATACAATCCGGCTTAACAAGAAATTCGCATGCATTCGTATCATGCATTCATTTTAGATGATTACAGACATCCTTTGCATTGTAGATGTTACTTCTTTCTTGCGTTTGACTTGGTTCAATTCTCTTTCTGTTTTCTTGGTAGCGACTTTTTATTCTTAACAATCTTTTTTACTGTCCCCCTCTTAACTATTGTTGCACGTGAGACAAGATCCTTGTCTAACACTAGTAAAGAGGTACATCTGTAAATACCACAGCCAAACATGGCTTCTCAACATAAATATTTTTTAGTGAGAAATTCACCAATAAGGGAACTCTGTCAAGAATGGTTAAATAAAATTCTACTGGAGTGGTGGCCACCCAGAATATGGGTAGCCATGTTGATTTAAGCTAATGAATATTCAAAATATCTTACAGAGGCCTGGTCTGCAATTTCTTTTACATTACCTTCTGTAAGCTGTCTTTATGTTCTTGTTCCCATATGCTCAACACCAGCTATGACGTCTACTCCGGTCACGATGTCATTGCTGATGTTGGACCAGAAAAGAGGCAGAGGCCCCTTATGCACCCCTCTACACTATCATCTGGCCGACGATGCTATACGTTATATTTGATAAGAACCGAGGCAGAAACCCCTTATGCACTAAGATATATGACAACATCTTGCCAACAGTGCGGTACAGTGCCTTATCCTTTGCTGAAAGCAATACAATTCGGAAATGTTGGTGAGGAACATTTTAAGAATTCAACAACCTGACTTCAAAATTAGAGAGAGGAATAGACAAGTAATTTGTTTTGAGACATGCAAAAACTAATCTTTGTAGTCAATAACCAGCTGTCGAGCCGATTCCGGCCCAGCAAAGATGGGTCGTTGTTGGATTTCCCTCATGGCCAACCTCATTGCCTCTCGCATGGGTCCTTCCGCATCATATGCACATTCACCCGCAAATGTGACCACATGCTGCATACCATATGTCACAAATCTTGTTTTCTATTAATTTTAAATTGTTTTGTTTGCCATTGCTATCAAATTTCATATGATGGTTGTGTTATGCAAAAATGTTTATATGATTAGATTACCTCATTGACCATCGCCTCAAACGCTTGTGTTCTTGACACTAGTTCTTGATTGCTCAGAAATTATGACAGCATGGTCATCTGTTAAACCTAGTCCCAGCAGTACCTCACGCATAGGTTTTTGTGGCTCCTGTTTTTGCTCATCAACACCATCATCTTGCAGCTCAATTGGTGTTTTTGACACTTTTTTTATGTAATCCCAACAATTTTTACATTTAGCACACATATTGCTATTTGCAATATGTGCACAGTTGGGAGATTTTATTCCAGAATATGTTGAGCCATCGTTTCTGGTCCACAAAGTACCATTTTCACTGGGATATCCCCAGCATATGTTTATGGCTCTTATCATAGTCACCACCTGGCTCAAATTGGCATTGTGGGGTAGCCCTAAATTAGCCAGTTCTATTACTTGACTTCCAAGTTTCACTGTCAGTGGGTTTCGATCTATACTAAAAACCACAGTCATGCCATCACGACAATCTTGTCTGTCTGTTGATATCAACAATGTTCCTGTGGTGTTTTCATCAGTGTCTTTTGTGAGTGGACTCTTGATAGATATGCCTATGACAAAAAGGAAAAAAACATCAATAGTGATAAAAAATCATCAAATAGTGTTTTAATTCTATTTCGATGTAAGGATGCTACCATTTGTCCTGGACAGAAGTGGGTGTATGAAAAAAATGGCATATCCTCACAGTGTCAACCATCATTTCATATTTTAACCCACCCCTTGACCGTACTAAGTGGTATCGCCATAGACAATTCATGGTGTCTAACATTTGTTTTTACTTTTTGTATAAATGGTGTCTGTGTTTGTATTTAAATATGACATGATGAAATAATGAATCTCAAGTAGTATACCTTTATATACAACTTTAGCCATGTGCCAACTCTTTTGACTGACTGGGTGGCATTTCCGAATATTTTATTGAGTTGGCTGCTAAATGCCCTTTTTGATTCAGGCTGTAAGCAACTCTCTCTTGCATGTCGTAGAGCTCTTCATATAAAACTACTGCATTTTCAGAGTATTTTTTTTTTTCGGTTTAGGTTTGACCGTACAAGTAAAACAGCTGCATATCTCTTGATTTGTGGATAGTAGTGTCACTAAACCTTAAGATTATTGTATTTAGATTTCCATAACTATGGTTAGTTGCAAGGAAATTGTGTTAGGTACTTTCTGTTTAAAATGCTTAATATGATATATATAATTGGTTATTATAAATCACTAAACAATTTATATAATAAATACATTTAAATACAAATTACAAACTTAAACACTTTGGATAAATTCATCTTAAAATTATGCAAGAATATATTTGCAATTAGATTTTACCTGTTTGAAACAATTCCTCAATAGCTTCTACCATTTTCTCAGTTGTTACCAAGGAATCACTGGACACGAATCGAAAGAACCTCTCTAGACGTGGTGGGCAGCGCTCTGTAGAGCCAGTTGACGGAAATTAAGGTGAATATGAATGTATGACAATAGCGCAAACTGCCAGTGCCTTAACTGGCACTCACCACCACCTGATGAGGTCGAAATGATGGACACTCTACGCATCAACTCATACAGAATGAATAATACATGTACACAGATGTTTGTTAAAATATGTTTGAATTTTTTGTGGTTCATACTTGCATGATTGTGAATATAGCGATACGTATATTTAAATCAAAATATGCAATAATAAATATCAACAGCTTATGTAATCATGTAAGGTTATTGTATTTTTATATCATAATGCTGAAATTCTCACTGTTTTTTTCCTGCACGGCCCTTTGTTTTTCTGCCATTTGCAGTTCTAGGTTCAGGATCTCTCCTTGAGCTTCGAAGCGTCAAGTTGTTTTTTCTTCTCTAATCTAGCAGCTACAGCCATTTTAGTAGGTTGCTGTGTAGAAACTGAACACATGGTAGGCCTAAATTCAGCTGATTTTTTCAAAGGGAATATCCTCACTACTAGTACTACAAAGACATCTATTCTTATTAATTTCACATTCAAGGAATTTTGCACTGGTTCTTTAGAAGTTTTAGCCACTATTTTCCTTGCATTTGGTAAGACTCTGTAGTCTACACGTTTTGTACTCCTGAACGGGTATGCCGATATGTGAGAATTGTTGCTGTGTGCAAAAATTTGCTGCTCGCTACATGGCTACTACATTTGAAAAGAAGCAACTTGACTGCATCGGGAAGTAGTCATTTGTCATTTATAACTCAGTTATCGCCATTGACGTGAACCTTTTGGTAAATGTCTTGGGGGTCCACATCTCACCATTTGGACTTTTGACCATACTATCCATAGAGAACAATGTTTTGAATTGACACTCCAACATAATTGTACAGTTATTTATTTATTTATCATAATAGAGGTTGTAACAGTGGGGTCGGAATCACATCTCGGATGTCATCCGACTTTCTGTCTATCGTGAAATGGAAATGAAAATTTGAAAAAAATCCATCTTGTTTTAATTATTAGCAGCGATTTAAAAAATGCGTGAGGCCTGTTTTTTTTCCACTGTGACCATAGGATAGACAGAAGGAACGTGACGTCGTATTAGATCTACTGGAAATGACAGCAGAGATATCCTTGTTTTTCGTAGTCTCTCTGAAAGAGCTCCCGTGTAGTTTGAATGTTTGATCCTTGAATTGTATCCTTGCTGTTGTTGACATTTGTGTGAATTGCAGTCTGTGTGAGTTAATTCATTTGATATATTCAAGAATTTACAACTGTACAAAAATGTGCTGAAAATGACGCCAAGCCGGTGACGTCATCGTATTTTTTCCACTGTAACCAGAGTTATTAAAATCTATACTGTAAATAAATACCAGAACCCACAAAAAAAGTACTTACCTTCCTTTTCATCGTCTTCATCTGTTGAATCAAAAATGTCATTTGCCACATCTATTGCTTCCCAAACATCATCTACACAATCATGGGCCATGGAGATGTCTCTATTTTCTTCATGAGATTTTTTATTTTCAATACACAGAATATGTTTCTATTTTCTGTATTGTCTTCCATTTTCCACTGGGATATCTGCAGCATATAAATTTATGGCAAATCGAAAATTCCATAAGTAAATTTATTGGCCTAAATTGGCACAGACTGCTATGCACCAAAGAACATACTGTGGGGTTCAATTAAATTAGCCAGTTCTATTACCAAATCGTAAATGACAGAAAAACTTGAAGTGCACCTAAAAAACAAACATGTTCAACAATGTGAAAGACAGTTGACATCACTGGAACTGTGATAGATATGCCTATGACAAAAGGAAAAAACGTCAATGGTGGATAAAACTCATCAAATGTGTTCTACAATTGAACCCGGTAAAGAAAAATCATTTGTCCTCATAGGCATGAAAATGTGGCATATCCTCACAGTGTCAAATGATTTCATATTTTAACCCACCCCTGGCCGTACCAGTGGTATCGCCATAGACAATTCATGAAGACATTTGTAACAACTTTTTGTATAAATGGTGTCTGTGTTTGTATTTAAATATGACATGATGAAATAATGAATCAATTTTACTACTACTTATATACAACTTTAGCCATGTGCCAACCTGGCTTTTGACTGACTGGGTGGATTTCCAATTTTTTATTGAGTTGGCTGCAAATGCCCTTTTTGATTCAGGCTGTAAGCAATCTCTCTTGCATAGGTGTCATCCAATGCTCTTCATATAAAACTACTGCATTTTCAGAGTCTTTTTTTTTCGGTTTAGGTTTGATTGTACGTTTGTAAAACAGCTGCATATTCTTGATTTGTGGATAGTAGTGTCACTAAACCATTTAAGATTATTGTATTTAGATTTCCATAACTATGGTTAGTTGCAAGGAAATTGTGTTAGGTACTTTCTGTTTAATGAACTTAATATGATATATATAATTGGTTATTATAAATCACTAAACAATTTATATAATAAATACATTTAAATACAAATTACAAACTTAAACACTTGGGATAAATTCATCTTAAAATTATGCAAGAATATATTTGCAATTAGATTTTACTTGTTTGAAACAATTCCTCAATAGCTTCTACCATTTTCTCAGTTGTTACCGAGGAATCACTGGACACGGATTGAAAGAACGTCTCTAGACGTGGTGGGCAGCGCTCTGTAGAGCCAGTTGACTGAAATTAAGGTGAATATGAATGTATGACAATAGCGCAAACCGCCAGTGCCTTAACTGGTGCTCACCACCACCTGATGAGGTAGAAATGAGAGACACTCTAAGCATCAACTCATACAGAATAAATAACTACATGTACACAGATGTCAGTAAAAATATGTTGAAACTTTTTGTGTTTCACACTTGCATGATTGTGAATATAGCGGTACATGTATTTAAATCAAAATATGCAACAATATCAACAGCTAATCATGTAAAAGCCAAGTGATAAGGTTTTCTGTATTTTTATATCATAATGCTGCAATTCTTGCTCTTTTTTCCTCCACAGCCCTTTGTTTTTCTGCCTTTTGCAGTTCTTGGTTCAGGATCTTTTCTTGACCTTCCATCTCGGCAAGTTTTTTTTCTTCTCCTCTAATGTAGCAACCTCCAACAGGAAATCATAACGTCCTCTTTCAGTGGGACGGACGAATTGCTGGGCCTTAAGTCTGATAATATGTTACCGTATGTACATGTCTTGTGGTAATTATGTCTCTACTATTAGGCTGTAAAGAGATAAGATCTTAGTTCCAAGAAGTCTTGTTTAACATGCCACAAGGTGCAAACGAATGGCCCGATGCTCTCCAACCTTTCCTCCGGAGTTGGTGCAAGGACTCTCAACATCTTGGCTCCTTGCAGTCTTACACGGGTTAATTGATCGCCATAAAATGGCACCTTTTGGGTCACAAGCTTTTCTTTATTTCCTGTGAAGGAAAATTAGAATAAACTTTACGCTGGCCGCAAAAATTAAGATAACATTTTGGATGTCTGTTATAATTGTAAGTGAATTATTCACTGCTAATTTAAAATTCACTGCAAATATATTAACAAAGGCTTCAGCAAACACCTCTTAGATTCTTGTAAAATAGAAACGCAGTCCTCATATTTCGCCTCATTCTTCAAGACCAATTTCATGGTGTTGATGCTGCTTTTTTTGCTCATAATGTGTGCAAACCGATGAGGAATGTGTTGTGGAGTTATTGATCCTAGCCATGAGAGAGATGGTATTTACTTGACAAGGATTCTTGCAATGATGACTTTATAGGAATTTTGAATGTTAACTATTTCATTTGCTGATAAAATAAGTTGATTGAGGCTTATTTCACTGATGTTTATATTAGGTGCTATTAATGATGACATTGATGAAATCATATCATTTGTTAAACGACTGAAAATGAGTAAAATTCCAAAATAATGACAATCTTCAATTTTATGATCGGATGATTGGTGTTTGACATGGATCTTTATATCGCAGTTGTCGCCAACAAAATTGCACAATGTACATGGTGATTGCCTCAGGTATGTTGTTATCCTTTTTTTGGTTTGCTTCACCACAGTCATTTAGAATTTTCAGTCGAAGAATTGGAGAACCACATATTTGTAGACGATTGAAAGTGATCATGCACTGCAAAACCAATTTCGCAAGTTATACAATACAGTCATTCAACTGTAATCTTTATTTCAACTCTTGTCTAATACAACCGTAAAGCTTACAACAGAAATTTATATTTTTATATACAAAATGTTATATGTAAATAAAAGAATTAATAGTAAAAAAAACACGCTGCCTACAATTATTTTAGTACTTGTACTGAGTTATGTTATACATTGAATTTACTGAATGTATGCTGATAAAAATTTTGTTACGTATAGCAATATATTCACCTGTTCTGTTGCCGAACCGTTTACCAGAACAAGTGTTATCAGTCGACGGTTTGAGCTGCATTGTGTGTTTCTAATGCTCATGAGCATGCTATAGATCACAGCAAATGCACCTTTATAGGCTTCTTCATCTGCTATTTTTGCAGTACCACAACATACTGAGAGCATTAATTGGTACAGCTCTGGAAGCCTGAAATTCATCAAAAATATTACAAATGCTGCATTGAAAAAGTCAACCACCTATTTAAAGTATTTGTGATGGCCATCTCCAGTTATTAACAGCTGTAGGTGCGAGATCAAAATCAAAATATCTGCTCCGTATATGCCACCTGGTATATGCTATACTTGGATATAATCTATTTTATTTTGCAATGCTACTTGTGCAAGGATTTTTTGTCAATATTGTGATAGTCTTCACTAGCTTGTAGCGTCCTCATTGGGAAACATCGTGTCTTCTGCTGTAATTCTCCTGGCAGGGTCATATGTGACAAGCCTCTCTAATAGGTAGCGTGTCTGATCGGCACGGTCCAACATCTGCATATATAAAGTTAACCCTGTACCTGGGCAAAGTAATTGTGGTTTTTCTTAAAGCCAGATTTCCTTCATCATCCTCTTCTAAATATGGAAATAACTTTACATCTTTCCTGGTGGTTTCATTTCTGCCTTTATAAGGACACTTAACCTCCAACAATGTACTTATCTGTGATATCTGTGGTGTGATTATCTGTGGTGTTGCAGCCAGGAATGGACATTTTTCATCAATGAATAGGCCACATTTAGAAACTTAATCCTCTTGCATCTTCCAATTTCTTTATTGCTATGGCTTTGTATTTTCTGCCATATAAGACAGCTTTATATTTTGCCAGCTAGTCCATATTTTTCCTTTTTATAGCTTCTACGACTTCCCAAAAATTGGAAGCAGTGATACGCCATTTACGTTCCTCATGCCAAAGTTGACATTGGGATTGGGCCCTTATTTTTTTCTCTCAATATCTTGATTTTGGGTTAAGAAACCATGAAAAAAAAATACTTTAGAAATTTAAATATGATATTTATTAGAATTCTAAGCATGAATAAGTCGGGGGCTTCAAATGTATCTGGTGCATATCGTCCCTGAGGTTGCTCTCGTCGGCCGTGTGGTCATCACTTGCATCGCTTTGTAACTGTTTGACTTGTGGAGGCAGACATCATGGCTTGATTTAAGAACTGCGTATCCGAATTATCCGATTGTGCGTTAGATAGAGTGTCAACTTTTTCTCTTGAGTTAGCCTTAGGCATCGTTTTCTGTCCTGTTTTGATAAAGCCGCTATAATCGAGTCTATTTCCACGTAAACTGTATGCCATGGGTTAAGATGGCTAAGATTGCTTGCACCATGTGCTTCCTTTGGCGGTTTCGTTCTCCATGGGATGCGAAGGTCCCACGCCACCATTTAAAACACAATGAAAACTGCATTGTTATTGTACACCATAATAAGAGCCCATAAAGGACATTTCATTTAATGATATTGCAATCATATAATCCCAGCCAATTTATATACGTCTAGATAAAACAATCTTGGTACAGTCATATCAGATTATAGTATCGCTATCCTAAATTATACCACCTGTGTATCACAGATGATACTGTAATCATGAATTGATACATCTGTGTCACAAATAGACACTGGACTGTGTATTGTGTGTTGTGACTAAGATTATTATACAAATTAAAAATGATAACAAATCAATGCAACACAATATGTTATGCTGCATACACCACATCATAGAATGTGGATATACTCAAGGCATTTTAGCTTTATTCTCGGCTGGCAGGATTGTTTTTTTATCAATTCATGTCATTTAACGTGGAAGTATCACCTGGCATCATCTGCACGTCTGCCGGGTAGTGGACACTGGTCATTTCTCCCTTGAAGGGGGCAATGGGGTGGTCACCGGCAGCAGCCAACTCGAACTCGAGCTTGAGCTCTAGCTCTGATTCCTCCCAGCGGCAGGACATTTCAACAATGGCTGGTCTGGCCAGCACTTTCTTCACCCTTCTCTCTTGCACTTAAAGTGATCCAACTTGTTTTTCTGACTTCCACCCATGGTTTTGCAGGTGTCTCAAAGATGTTTGCATATTTTATGCATTTCTTTGTAGAATCTGGTACCACGTCAATATTTTACGAATGTTGAGTTCACAGTGTTTAAATGATTTCATTAAGTAGCAGAAACTTTTTTAACCATCATTTGCTTTAAAAATCCTAACTAAATCAATATGTATATATATTTTTTTTTTATACTTCTCTCTCTCACACGCGTCTTTTTAGCAAGCATATTTCTACCAACGATAGATATAGCTGAAGACAGGTTTTTTACAACCCTTAAGCTTCCATTTAACTATATCAAGTGGCCTGGCGGGACTCGAACTCACGACCCCAAGGTTGTGAGACCAGAATGTTACCATCATCCCAAGCAGCCAGCTGGAGGTCAGCATAATCAAGTCCAATGAGCATGTCCACTGTGATCTTCTCCCTAATTTTTGGGAAGGGGATGTCTTTTAAATGTTCCCATTTGCCACTGTATTTTCTCCAGTCAACTACTTGCATGTTGCCAGTAACCTGATTTGTTGTAAAGGCATTGATATTCATACTTGTAGTGCCATCCATACTTTCAAGCTGAACTTCAATGGACATTGTTTCAAAGGACTCTGTTTGCCCATTTAATACACTGACTTGGACCCTTTTGTATGGTACCACTTAGACCTAATTCTGCTGCAACATCTGAGTTCACATAAGTCTTTGTACTTGCATCGTCCAATAAAGCATTTACTTTTAGACTCTTCTTTCCATGCGTTAGTACGACTGGCACTGTTCGGAGGGCGGTGAAATGAGCTGCAGTGAAGTAGCTGGAATTGACGATAGAGGCATTGCATGCGCTTCTTCCTGGGGATGGATGGTCTCACTTGACTGCAATTCCTCATTCTTTGGCTCAACCGGATCTTCGTTATGTAAGAGGCGATTATGGGTTTGTTTACATCCATTCTTCCCACACACCACATAACGCCTGCATGACCTTCCCATATGGTTTTGACCGAGACACCTGTAACATAGACGATATTTGCAGGCTGTACCCCATCTGTCATTCACAGACAACAACTTAAATTCCTCACAATCCCACGCTGCATGGCTTTTTTTCACAAACTATTCAAAGGATGTTTGCTTGTAACTTGGTGTTTGAGTGTGTTCAGGAGATCATACGTCCCAACATTTATATGAATTCAAAAGTTATTCAAAGCGTTTTGTATTTAATATAAATTGGTGGACAGCATTGAAGACTAATTTATTAGTTGAAATATCAGCAGTATTGCAGCCAAATAACAAACTTTTTATTGTGATGGGAATAGGAATAATATCTTGAATATCTGATATTAGTGTTTCCCTACTATCATCAAAAAGAGGACAGTGCAAGAAGAAATGCTCTGCATTTTCAATGTTAGCTCCGCAGTCACAGGCTGGACTGTCTATTACATGGAGATTTGTAAACAGGTCACCATGTAATTTGCTACATCCGATTCTCATTCTGGCATGATGCACTGCCGGCCACCTTTCCCCATAGTAATATAGGACTTTTAGCTCGCTATGTGCAATTTTAAAGCTTGCTTTAAAGCTTTCAACATCTTGGTGGGCCTTAATGTCATTGCTAAGGTCATTCCAAAGCCCAATGGCTCTAGGGAAGAATGACCTCTTATAGCTTTCAAGCCTGCAATAAGGAATGCGGACATTATTCTCATTTCTGAGAATATAGTTTCTTTCAACATTCAGTTGGTCCAAAATATCAATGAGATACTGGGGTGCTTTTCGCGAATAAATCTTAAAAAACATAACAAGAGTTGCTTGTTTTATATGGTCAGAAATGGTGTTTCCTCCGTACTCGCTCATTACATTGTTGATGTTAGATCTGGCAGTTGCACCAGTTATGAGTCTCATAGCATCAATGTGGATGGTTTCTAATTTTTGCATATCACTATCATAGGAACCTCCCCATACGATACAGGCATACATCATTGTTGGTAAAACAAAGCTCCTGTACATCACTTCCAGTGTGTACCGATCCATCCTCATTTTAAGCGGTATCATTAGACTAAGTTTTCGTCTCGCTTTAAGAGCAATATCTTCAATATGAGCTTTCCATCTGAGATTGTTAGCAAAGCGCAGACCAAGATATGTGTGAGATGTGACTTCTTCCACATGCTTACCCTTAAAAGTTGCCTTAGGGTTGAGTTCTGCATCAGGTCTATTACTGATGGTAAGTGCTTTAGTCTTTGATGCAGAGAAACTGACAAGCCAATCATGAGACCAAGCCTCTATAGCTGCTAGATCTTGATTAAGAAGTCTAGTTGTTTCATCTCTATCATTGACTTCAATAAATAGGCAAGTGTCATCTGCGAAAAGACGAATATTGCAATGACGCACAGTATGTACAAGATCATCTATATAGATGAGAAATAACAGTGGCCCAAGGACGGACCCTTGTGGCACACCTGCTCCTGTTTGTCCCCATTCAGATGTATGACCATTCATTACCACTCTTTGCATTCTCTCTGATAAATAGTCCATAAACCAGGCAAGTAACTGTCCATGAATACCACATCTTTGTAGTTTGTATATCAAGCCTTTTCTCCAGACTTTATCAAAAGCCTTTGAGATATCTAAGAATACAACACGTATTTCCTTTCCATCATCAACTGCCTTACAGAAAAAGTTATAAACCTCTACCAGCTGTGTCACTGTGGACCTTCCTGGCAAAAAACCTGATTGATAAATTGACAAAATAAAGTTTTCTCTAAAGAAGTTGAAGACGTACTTGAATACTATTCTTTCAAACGTTTTTCCAACAACACTTAAAAGTGATACTGGACGATAGTTTGTACAAATACTTTGGCTTCTTTTTTATGTATTGGAACAACATTTGCCTGTTTCCAAAGTTTGGGAACTTTACACAGTCTAAGTGACATACCATAAAGTCTTAATAGAGAATGCATGAGCACAGCACCTCCCTCTCTGAGGAATCTTGGGGATATGTTATCAGGACCATATGATTTCGAGGTGTCCAAACATCTTACTTGATCAATAACGTCTTGTAAGGTAATATCAATTTGGTCCAGGCCACCCTCCAAAATCATAATGCCCTCAGGGATCTCAGCTAATGTATCATCCAAGGTTGATGCCTCAAGAAAAAAGTCATTAAATGCTTTAGCCTTATCTTTATCATCTGTCACTATATCTTCACCTATTTCCAAAGGTGGTATAGATTCAAATGCATCATTTGTTTGTTGCATTTCTTTTAAAACAGACCACCATCTTTTTGATGGAGTTTTCTCATCTCTGAGGTAATCATATTTCCTCTTGTCATAAGACTCTTTGGCTTTTGATAATTCGCTAGTATAGTTATTTCTGGCTTCCCTATATGTGGCCCATGCAACCAAGGTATTGTATTGCTTTGCTTTTTTGTGAAGCCGTTCTTTCTTTCGACATAGTCTTCTGAGCATATTATTATACCAAGGTTTATCATCTGGTCGTACTGTTACCTCCTTATTAGGTATGGTCTGCTTGGCAATGTTTAGAAGCTTATTTGTCCACATTTCGGTGGCAGTTTCAATGTTATCATCAGTAAAACATTCTTCCCAATTGCAACGTTCAATAGCCAATTTAAAATTAGAAAAGTCTGTACCTTTAAAGTCCCACATGGTTCTTTTATATGGGTGAGCTCTCCTCTTTCTAAATAGGAGATTAGCGGAAATAGTGCAGTGGTCATTAGTTGACACTGGATCCGTCACAGACACAGACTTGATCATCTGAGGCATATTAGTTATAAGCTGATCAAGTATTGTCTGTGATTCGGGTGTTATACGTGTTGGTTCAGACACATGAGTCGAAAGATGGTTAGCATAACAAAAATCAATTAATTTTCGACCTTCTGCTGTATCAGGATCAGCATTCATGTCACCAACTAGTAATATTTTTGCACCACGAATCTCCTTAACTAGATTAATATTATCTTGTAATATATCCCAATAGTCAACTACATATTGTGTCCTGTAAGTAACACATAGGTAAAACTTGTTATTACCAGATCTTATTTCGAGCCACATTGCTTCAATATTGGGAAGCTCAAGATCCTCTCGTCTTTTACATGCAATGCTATTTGACACCCAAGCAAGTACTCCACCATAACCAATCGGTCCATTAATAGCTTCCCTATCGCGTCTGAATGGTGTCTGGAAGCCTACCATTTTAAATAATTTTGAATTATAAGAAGGAGTGAGCCATGTCTCACTTAAAGTTATAATACTAAACTTCGGAGCTAAATTACATTTGATGTGAGACAATTTGAAAAAATCTCCGTAGTTATTTTTCTGCCGAAGATTTCTAATATTGGCATGACATATAGATATGTCACAATAATCATCTCCAGGTGGTCCAGGTGGTCCAGGGTTAGGATGTATACCACCACATAGTAATAACATCTGTATTACTAATGCCACAGCAATTGCATTCAAGCACATTTGTTGCGACTTTCTCTTGTAAGACCTTTTTTCAAGTATATCAGCCCATTCACGTCTGCCATATAAAAAGTTAGAGTTGTAGATATCAAAAAAGATGTGTTTGGGAATGAAAAATTTCTTTTTACCAGAACAACACCTGCCACTTCTATAGAGTCCAATGGCTGTCCTCCAGGTTTCTATTGAAATACCCATTATGGAGGATCAAATAAAAATAAGTGAAATTCCTTGTTGAGACCCCATTCCAAAAACACACTCAAACCCCCTGTCACTAATACATACATAATCATGTCAAGTTTATAACAATTCAAATGGAACAAAATGGTAAACCAAGTGGCCTCCTGGTTTTAAGTGTTGATAAAGTCACAATTGTGGTGATGTTTTTACCAAGACTACTCATCAGTTTACATTCTTTAGAGAAATAAATGCTACTTATGGTCTTACATTTATACATAACCCATATATAGCTTCAATACAAACCCATCTATACATACAAACATACTGGAACCCAAACCACCATCCATACATATCTCATCTATAAGATCTATACAAACCCATCTCATACTGGAACCAAGCACCCTTGCATATATTAGATATTCATATTGACTTGTCGGCATACTCAAATGATTCTTGTAAATATATTTATGCTTCATTCCTAAGGGACTACCAGACCATGCCTTAAAGTAAAAGTACATTCATACATAACACATCTATACAACCCATCTATACATACATACAGCACCCATACATAGCCCATCTATAACATCTATATAAACCCATCTATACATACATACTGGAACCAAGTACCTAAGAATATATACACTGAAGCCTACATTAATCATTATTATCAACTTTTTGATGCACAATTGTACACATAATGAATCATTTTGATTGGACTAATGTTTTAAGACAACATTTTGTTAAAGGTCTAAAATTTAAAACTATGGTTGAATGGAGTCCAACAAAATCTAAATTATCTAGCCTATACCTCTATCACAGCATTAAAGAGTTGATCTAAGCATATTATTAAAGCCGAGACACCTAACCATTTACTTTTATAATTACCTATATGTGTACATAAACTTAAAACGATCGAAATACAGTAATAATATATATAGATCCACTGTCATTTAGTATTATGATAATGAATATCTCATGATAATGTATATCTCATGAACATATAATGAGCCTTGTTGTTAACTGCCATTCATTGTATTAGAGCACCACTAGTATTCAGTGTATCATTTGACCCACTTATGGTGGCCCATATTTTATCACCTTCTACACTGCCCTATATGCAGCAAAGTGTTATATGGTTCATGACCATTTTAGTATCAGATTATAATGTGATATTGCAGGAAAATGTCACAAGATTATTTCAAGATTGTGTAAGGTTGAGGATAAATATGCCTAGGCTTCTGGCTAAATTACTGCACAGGAGAGGAACTGTTATACATGTAGTTACATTATATTAGTAAGTACGCATGACATAGAAGCATCCCCACATACATGAGTGTAAATAGATCCATAAAAATACACAATATAGAGTGTATGTACATCACAAAAACGACAAAGAACATTAGGTTAAATGAGCACTCTTAATCCATTGATGTTGATTTTGTTTGTCTATTGTTCATTTGCCAAGGCACTTAGAATTTCACCAAGGCGATTTTCACCTTGCCAATCCTGAGGGTTCACACTCATGTCTCGTGTGAAGGGGACGCCTATTCCCCAGAAACGATTGAAAGTGGCCTCAGCAAAGTTCTTATCCTTGAACTGCATTATCAATTGTCTGAATTCTTCCACTTGTTCAAATTTGAGCTTGACAATTTTTCTCATTATCGGCAGCCCAATATTATGTGTCCAATCCTTAGGACATTGCTCATTTTTGGATAAGATCATGGCCTCCCTGGATGACTTTACATTCATAATCTCTTTCGCTAAGTCTTTACGACCTCGTGTTAAGCATTTCTCATATTGAAAGCATTGTTCAGCACTGTTAAATTCCATTCCATCACATTTTATACTGCAGTGGTATAAGTTGGATAATGGGCATGTTTCTCCAGCAAATAAAACATGGCTCTCACTTTCTAAGAAACCCAGTTCTTTCAAGTCCTCAGGTATCTTGTGTAGATCTCGAATAGAGTAATTAGTACCTTTGAACTTAATTTGATCACCCATCATCACAGTGTTGTCATTTTTTGTTTTCAAAAATTTGAATATTGGTCTAATTGCAGATTTTTTGGCCTGCACACATGCCGCCTTTGGAGAAAGATCTGCTTTTACATAGATGCCCTTGCGACCCTTGTTTTGACTTTTAAGAACTGCAGTTTTATCTTGCTCACAAAGAAACTTAACTACAAGGGGTCTGGGATGCTTGTAGGCTGGGTTGAATTTGCCACGTCTATAACTAGATCTTAAAACTAGATCTCCAAGTGACAGAGATCCAAAGTAGTCCTTAGCAGTTTTGTAGCAATCCTCACCCTTCTGTTCCGGCAGTCCAAAAATCAGCAGAACATCAGAGTTTTCTTTAGACTCTAAACGATCAATTTTTGACTTCAGTCTATCATTCTCAGATTCTGCCAAATCTAATCTTGCTTTTAAAACGACTATCTCCTCACAAGCTTCTCCCAGCTCGTTAGAGAGTATCTGTAAATCGTTTTTATATTCCATCATTGCATTGTTCATACTCTGGATTGTATTTTCAATGTTTGACAGCTTTTTTATTTCAATGGCAATGGCATCTAGGGAATCTAGACGTGCAAGGATTTTACTTATTCCATCAGCTTCCATATTTTGATTAGCTGCAATCTGATTTTGCTTACATTGATCTGTCAATTTTGGTGAAGCATCAGCTTGTTCAAATTCAGGGTTCATATTTCTAACTACCGTTGGGGAGTTATGCTTTTCTCGTTTGCTCTTTGCTTCAGGGAACTTTTTCTCAGAGCTTGTTAAGTGTCTCTTATTCGAAGGCATGATTCACATAGCTTAAATTAGCATTGAAATGAGCGTTTTTGAACATTACTGCAACAGTCATCGAACAAACTCACCCTCTGTGATGGATCAAAAAATGCATTTATCCTTGAAAAACACAATTAGGCCGAGGTTATTCCAATGAAAGTTATACCATATCCTTAACTATCACATTACTAATCCATGGTTACTTTCCTAAGTCATTACTTCTCTTATATCTTGTTTAAAATTGGCAAAAACTACCACAATTGTACACTGAACTTCAAAGTTTTTTTTACAAGAAGATGCAGATGTAAAAGGATATATTTAATACTAGACCAATTGTAGCATACAAAGAGATAGAAATTTAAAAAGATACCCTAGTTCATTCAAAACTTAAAAGTACAAATGATGCCACAGGTACTACACCATGTAATGCTAAGATGCCTTACATGTAAATATATTTGTAGTGATACCTTGGTTATGGGACCTAAAAAGTTTTTATAAATAAAGAACTTCAACTGTAAATCTAAGGAACTAATATATTGCCTATCTTTAAAAATGTGGAGACCTATATGTGGAATTGGAGCTCTCTGTGATAGATTTGGGAACATAGCGAAATCATAAATAAAAATGAAAACAATGAAATAGCTTTACACTTTAACTCTAATGGACATAGTTTAGAAGATATTCAAATTCAAAGGTTTAAAATATTGTAGTTCAACAATTCAAAGAAAGTTAGAAGAAGCTAAAATTATAGGTAAACTAGGCTGTGTACTAGGTAGGGGAATGAATACAGACTTTAACTTTGTTAATCTTGTTGATTTTGAGTAAAATAATAATGGTATTGTTTTACTTAATAATTTATTAAACAGGTTTTATGAAATATATTATATAGAAGTTATATGATAGTGGTGTGTGATAGTTACAGCTATTTGTTACATTGTTGTTATATAGTAGTTATATGATAGTGGTGTGTGATATTTATAGCCACTTGTTACATTGTTGTTTCATAGTTTTTATTCCATATATGATGACTTCTTATTATATATACCTACTTATAATCTTACTCGAATAATATTTAAAATTAATGTAATTGATACCCAGCTGGAAAATGTTAATTTTATAATTATTGTAATGCTTTGTTTCATTCTGATGTTAAATTGTTGGTTTTCTTATTTCTAAGTTGATTACTTTATGCGTTTTCGTTATCGTTAACTTTATTACGTTATACGTTTGCTGACTTACGTTTTTAGCCAGGCTAACACGTATGCCAGTATATACTTAATTGTTTGTTTATTTATACCTGATGAAGCTCTGATGGGGCGAAAATTTGTATTTAATAAATATTTCGTACCCGTTTGACTTTATTTAAACTTTTATTGTTGACTGACATCAAAGTAATCATATAGCAAGGTTAAAATTGCTCAAAATACGCATTTTTGCCAATAGATAACTTGCTCAATTATTTATCAGCATTATCATTATTTATTAATAGATCGAGTCATGTTATATTTTATAATTTCTGTTTTGTTTTACACATTTATGCTACCATATTTTCCTATACAAGCATAAGAAGGGATTTGAAAGGTATTGATGTGTATATGGATATATTTTTATTACATCTCCAAATTATTTTCTTATATTTTGTTAATTAAAATTCACATTGGTTATCATGTGTTTGTTGTTTGTTCTGGTAGTGAACAGAACTTCTTGTAAAATTGTGCTAAGATAGTTATATTGGGTTCAATATATTCTACTTGGATAAAAGTAGTTGTTGCGCGAATAAGAAATCGCATATTCACATAATAGTTCATTTAGCTTTACACATTGTTGCAACACTGATTTTTTTCCACGTTCAATGTCATCTATAGAGATCTAAAGCCCGCGTCCCACTAGTTTCTGCGTATTGTTGACATATAAATTCTAGGGATTTCCGGGCAAAATTTTTTATACGACGAGCATCTGCTGATAGGTAACCCCGTTTGGCATTAAATGATTTTTTAAGCCAGTGCATAGCAACTCACGGCCGGCGCAAGACTGGCGCAAAACCTGGCGAAAGAAAAGCAGACAGTGAAAGCAAGGTCAGCGTAACCCCGATGCACAACCGACACACAAAAAAGTTTTTTTGTGCATCGGTTGCTGACCTTGTGTTCACTGTCTGCTACCAGCTGAATATACTTCTACAATACGTTGAACACCTGCTGAATGTACGTCATCGTATGCTCAAGGTGCGCCAAGCTTACGCCAACAATGTTTTCATCTGCCGAGCATCTGCTCCCAATACACGGCAGATATTCAGCTCATGTTTGGCATATGTTTGGCGTAGGTAGGACGTACGCCCCACATAAAAAATCAATGGATTACCGATTGGTGTATGCTGTTTACACTTTTGATGTTTTGAGCAGGCCAAAGCCTGGGAGTGTTAAAGAGCGGACCCATCGATAATCTTTCTAGAAATATTTTGGGTACTGGCAGCGGCGTAACAAGCACGTCACCGTAAATTGGCAAAGCAGCTGGGTTGGCGTAGCATTCGGCCAAGGCAGATGCTGGCGTAGATGAAAAAATCTGGATATCAACCGATTTTTTATCAGCTGGGCGTAAGTTCCCAGTCTTGAACCAGTAAAGGCCTTGGCTTTAACTATGACCAGGTGAGCAATATTGTCCGTTTGCGTGAATAATTTGTACCGATTTGCTCCTGTCAAAGTGGGATTTCAGCAGGTGAAAAAAAAGTACCGTCCCATGCCCAATGAGAATGAAAAATCATCAGGTCCCCC
>JAGTTF010006043.1:105222-127890 GCA_019095985.1 Streblospio benedicti
GACTAGGTGATCAGTTGAGACTAAATTTTGATATATGTGTTTTATTTTATTTTATATGAACCAAAAATTAGAAAAGTAAAAAAATGTTCTGGGCTTCCCCCTTAACCCGTAAGATTGGCGGCATTCCTTTTGTAAACTACAAATGATCATCACACCAAGGTGACATATGTAACATACTACATACTAAGTACTTCAGAAGTTCAGTTAGTGCATACGTCGTAGAAATTAGTGCCTTCATCGAGGTTTTCGGACCAACGGCGATGTAAGCACCATACTTTTTCTGGTGCTTACCTCGTAGAAATTGGATGTTTTCAGAGAGATAAAGTATACTTTCAGGTGCCACAAGGGTATCTAATATGCCCTCATTGTTTCGAGCTTTTGCGGTTCAGCGGATTTAGAGACCACCTGGCAAGTAACTACAATCAATATCGATATGGATGTCAACACTGTGAAAGAGGGTTTTCATCCACTAGGGGTAGACAACTCCACATCAGGTGTCACCACAGTGATATTGAACAGTAATGGTGAAACTTTGGAACTATTAAACAAAATATTATAAATTCTAAAATCCATCTTCTATCATTCAAATTTTTCTTATTAAGTCTAAAAAAATACATATTTTGACAATATGCAAGTATGAGACCATTGAGGTCCATGATTGGTTAATAAACTTATTCTTATTCTTATACCATTTCATTTTTCAGACACTGGATGAAATTCTTTTTCCGGTTACCACACCTTTTATAAACAATACAATGATTATTCTAAGTTTCTCCGTAAAAAAATAAAAGAAATTCAACAAGAAATAAGATATTCTTGGTCACGTGACTTCCATGTATACAAAATCATGACAGAGCATGTTTTTTTTTTTTCTTAGGGCGCACTTTTAAATTTAATAGACAGTCAACAGGTGTGCTGGTTACGTCGAACGTAAAACAGCAGTCGCCGGCCTTCCAAAGAATCCCATATGCATCCACTGAGTGACTTCGCCGTGAACAGCTAAGAGGGGGACAGCAAAAAAAAAACCACTGTGCTATGGTAGTAGATCTACTACCTGCAAACAAAATGGGGGATACAGTTCAAATTGTATTCTTCAATATTTACCACTATATATATGCTATAAGAAAAATGTTTTGCTGCTCATACATAAAACAACATACGCAGAACACCTCAAATGGAGTTAGTTTTACCACTTAATCCTTTGGTAAGTCAAAATAATGATAAATGCATATTGTCCATTTGGGCAGGTAATAGATAGTTTCGGGGCAGGTAGTAGATCAGTTTCAGTAGACAGTGGTCAGTTGTAGTGTGTGTAAGTCAGTAGCATGGATGGACCTTTGCCGGATTGGGAGGGAATTATTCATAACTCGCGTCCAGACGATGCCACAAATCAGGATATCTCCACAGTGGCATTTTCATTTCAAAAGCCTGGATTTTTTTTGGAGAAAAAGACTGGGAACCCTGTTACTATAATCAAATAGTCTCAAATATTCTGTCTAATGTCTATTGACAATATATATTCATGTAAGAAACTGATATATAAGTCAAAAATGGTTGGGAGATTTAAGTTATTTATTTTGTTAACCATTATATGTGTTATCATATATTTGAAATGTATATATCACATGTCAGCATAAAAAAAAAAATTTTGACTAGACTTTAATAACAACTTCAAACAAATGCATGAAAAAGAGGTGTTCCTGTCAAAGGCCAATCTTGCACACTGTGGGGCAAATTCTATTCTCCTTTACCTGAAGAAGTGAGCTGCAACGTTAAGCGCCAATCTGTTTGTATACTTTAAAAAAAAAAAATAACTTGTTAAGTAAAGAATTGCTAATATAGTTGATTACAGACAGGTTTTACAGTAATAAATACTATGTAATAAGTTTTTTTTAACTTCACATATTTAACGCATGTACTTTTCAAATATATGAATTCTCTTATTTTGTTTTTGAATAAATTGCTACCAATTGTGAAAAAAAGTGAGCTGCAAGGTAAAGATCACTATCATGGAATTGCCAGGTGTCAAGTTCAAAACTAATGCCATGACACCAAACATTATCTGAATGATGTAGAGCAGGATTACATACCACAAAACCTAGTGTTGTTTCAACACCTCAGAGTGTTAGGACTAGTCCAAGGTTGAAGAAAAGTACAGTTTCAGTCCATATGATTTTGAAAGGGGCCTCAAAAACAGGAGGGGGGGGAGATACCACAATACATCATTTTAAGACTGATGATGAAATGTTATCTTCTGCAACAAAGATGCATGCACCACTACAGCAGAAGGAAGATCACTCATTAGCAATTACATGTATGTTGCTCAACATATTGAAAAGTTTCAAAATATCAGACAAGATTTGATATTAAAAAGATAGATAGTAAAGGGTTTTGTAAAAATAAAATCCTTACATAGCAAAGGTGATATTGAAACTTTGAAAAAAAAATCTGTGAGAAATATTGTGAAGAATGTAACAAAGCTGGAGAAATATATAAACACCACTCTATGATGATTGGTGGGCAAAGAGGTGTCAACAAAGCTGGAGAAATATCATATCTATCGGCACAAAACCTGGATGACTTGTATGACATGTTTGTTAAAGAAAATCTAGAATGGAAAAACGCTATCATATTCATCTATCCTGGTGATGATGAGTTCGAACCCAAGCCAAAAAGAGTCAGGAAAAAGGCAGACACAATGTTAGTGGAAATGGACCTGAAATCCATTTTTGAAAATACGACAGAAGCTGCCACACGCCTACGGTTAAGTGCATCACAGCACCTGGAACTTCTCAGTTCATTTATTAACAAGTGCACAACAGCATCTACTGAGAATATAACAGCATCACTATCAACATGCAAGCGCCAGCGAATTAGAAGTGTTAAACGGCTGTCTAAAAAGATTCGGACTACTTTTACATGTCCAAAGTACCCAACTGTCCACTTTGATGGCAAGGTAGTCAAGTATTTATCTGGCGAAGCAAATGACCACGAAGCAGTTTGTCTCTCTTCACCAACTGAAGCTCCCAGACTTGATCTGGAATTTTTGGACAGTGTTTTGAAATATAGGGTGTGAAAATTGTACACTATTATATGTTACCATAAGTTCTAATTGATTGAAGTGCTATTTATTCTATTATAATATATTTGCCATTTTGCCAAGCGCCATGTTCTTTTTGCAACTTTACAGGCTATCAATGCTGCTATTTCCAATGCAGCTAAGAAATCTTGTCTGAATCACTTATGGTATTTGTGCCCAGAGCTTGTAGTGTTAGCTCTTTTGACAAAGATACACCTAATGGAGAAAAAATTGCCATAGCCCAAAAGCTATTCTACGACATCCAATGCCTGATAATTTTCCTCCAGGAAAGCCAGGTGGACGTCACTTTGAACAGGTGATGTACTAGATCATGGGTACTTTGTAGCTGGTGCTTATGTGACTACCGGAGCGGTAGTTGATTTCATAATTATATGATTTTAATACAAATTCATATGGTATTTTTTATTTCTATTGCAGATAGTACCAAAACTGAGAGATTTTATCTCTGGTAGGACAGGAAAGCCATGCTTATCAAGATTCATAACAAACAGAAGCTGGCTTTTCTTTGTACTTGTTGGCAGAGATGCTGGTACTTGGCTTGCCCAAAGTCCAGGCAGTGGCCCCAAGACAACAATATTACAAAGCAGCCTCTGAAGTAGCAAGATCAATGCTTGTTGTGAATGATTGTGCTGAGCGCAATATTAAATCAATCACAGATTACATTCGCTTTACTAGAAATGTCGATGGGATGCTGGACGATATCATCCTCGTTGGAGAAGATAAGCGATCACTGGTACCTAATCTAAACAGGGAAAACCTCCTAAACGCATGATAGTGTTGTGGACTAACAAAGTGACTTTTCAAACACATCTTTGTCTTCTGTTGTTGTTATTCATTGTTTTTTCCCTCTATCTATATTAATTTGTGTCTATTGGTGGAAATAAACGTTTGCTAAAAATGTCAAATTCTGCAAAAAAATGCCGATTCAGCAAAATTTCAATTGGAGCGTGGGTATATTGTTTGATGGATTTGGACAAAAAAATTTTACCAGAGCAAGTTTGAGGTCATGTGTAAATCAAATGCCGATGCAGAGTAAAATCCAAAAACATTTTTGTTTTTTGGACCACCCTAATGAGCAGTGTATGCAGATAGGCTAAAATTTGAAGTGGACCACAGGTCCTGTTACTCAGTTTTTTAACAGGACCGCCAGAGCTTTAACTGGACCATAACCTAGAACAGCGTTAAAAAAATGCACCGGTCAAGATAATGGATCAGAATCGCTTTTGATTTGCTTGTTTTAAAAGAGGAAGACCAACACTATGTACATGTACAAAGTTTTATTTAAAAAATATCAACAAATTTTGTACACACTGTCATCACTTAACCTATCTAATTAACCACACTCAGTCATGCCAGGTGGGGGGGGGTCGGGGGTCATTAAACTACTCATATTTTCGCTCATATAATATTACGTTTGTGAGGTTTAAGCGAATCATACATGACTCCACTTATTACTAAAATCTAACTTAGTCTAGCAGCATTGATTCTTCATCATTAAGACACACTGCTGCACTGTTAATCCATAGAATTTGCAATAATATTGAGATATTTCTCAGAATTTTGATCGCCGTCGCCATATTGTCAATGTGAACATGCTATTCCCACAACGCTGTTGTAATTTTCCCTTTTTTTTTTTTTTTCACGATATTGCGTATTTATTTGCACAGACCACAAGGTGTTGCTTTTACATTATTGTTACGGCACTGGACAAATAGCAACAGGTAAACAAAATGGCGGCCACGAGGCGCAAAAACAGATGCCGAAGCTTGTATTTTTATATATTTATGGATATATATTGCCGGTTTGACCCCAAACTTTTACTGGACCACCGGTTCGGTAGATTGTTTTTCTTACAGGACCGACAGAATATTCACCGGACATTGTCCGACGGTCCGGTAGGTTTTTCGAACGCTGATGATGAGGCCATCTATGCAAAGACCACAGAAATATTATGGAACCACAGCAAACTTGATGCAATTTTACCCTATTAGGCTAACTTTGAGCTTTTTATACAATGTGTACTCAAATGGCAATCATAGGGAACTACTTTGGAGATGCTGGTCTTCAGGATCTATGTATTGAGTCAGGTCTCATTGCAGGAGTCTCAGGTCAAAATTATAAGCGTGCCATCATTTTGCATGAACTTCTCTATGAAACACTAATACGTCTCATGTGGAAACAATTCCCAACATTGCTGGAAAATGTAATGTGAGCATTTACAGAGTTGGATTACTACCATAACAGTTATGTCTGGAGATATCTCTGAAAAATCATTCAAAGACCTCATGAAATCTGCTTCTTTCTAAGCAACAAATGAAGCTTTTTTGAAATTAAAAGTTTCTGTGCAAGGAAAATGGCCAATTGTCTTACTTCAGGATGAGCTGCGTTGAAATGGTTGAGATCCTCCTGGATATGGTGAGAGTATCATGAGAAGGTAATTGGGAGCTACATTTAGCATTCATTCAGTTCATGATCCAATGGTGCTGAAGCTACGATGATGTCATTTATGCCAGATATCTGTCTCACTACTATTCTGAAATGTCCAATCTATCTATAGATCACCCACATATTCACGCCTTCAAAATGTCCAATACCTTTGACCTCCTCCACCGGTGGTGACAGGGCCGATAAGAAGTGCCATGGCTTACATGCCGTGTTAAATTTTATTATTACAAATCACAGAAATTAGGGCACTTTAATTCATAAAAAATCAGCATTTAAATTATTTCATGTTTTATATAATTTTTTTTTCATATTTTACATTTCCATTATTTAGTGAGGACTTTAAAAATTGCAGAAAAAAATCAACACAAATGAAAAAAACAAAGAAACTAATAGTGACAGAGTAAGTATCCTCGCCCAAATTGAAATGTCAAAACACAACAAAAACTTATGTTACAACCGCCTCAAATTCAAGGCATTTGTACACGATTTTCCATATATCTCTTTTTTTTTTTTTTTGTGAACCACATAAAACCATAATTACAAAACTAATAACAAATACATTTCACAAAAAAACTTCGCTTGAGTTAAGAGCTGAACTAGGATGTGAATGGACGAAAGCACACCGATATTTAGAAATCTAAATTAACGGTGCAAGTTGAGTTGAGAGCAGAGCTTGGATCTTATGGATGAAAACGCACCGAATTTTAGAAATCTAAATAACGGTGCAAGTTGAGTCTTGCGCTGAACTTGAATCTGAACAGACGTGAAAAAAAAACATTCTTAAAAATCTGAATAAACAGTATAAGTCAAAAGTTGCAATAAAAGTTCAGTTGCATCCATTGGGACCACGAAGGCTATCACATATGCTTCTTCAAGAACTTTATCATGGTGAAGTACTTTACCTATCTCGCCACCTGAACAGCTTCTTCAGCTTGGGGCATCCTGCTGTTTCACAAAAAAAGTCACTTGGATGGGAGCACTGAACTTGGACGTGAAACAGTCAGGAAAATAAGGTACAAGTCGAAAGTTCTGAAAAAAAGTTCAGTTGCATCCATTGGGTTCACGACAACTAACACGTCATATGCTTCTTCAAGAACTTCATCATGGTGAAGTACTTTACCCTATCTCGCCACCCAAACAGCTTGTTCAGCTTGGGGCATCCTGCTGTCTTGAAGTATTGTTTGTTGCATTTGACTTGCAGTTTGTTGGTTTTGATGATCTTCCACATCTTTTTTTATCACTTGAGCTCGTGTGGCTTTCTCCATGCCAACCACAGCACAGAGAGTAGAAAAAAAGAAGATTAATTGTTACTACGGTCTTTCTTTGAGTTACGGGCATTTTTACACATACCTGATAAACAATGAAATGAGTCAGCCATTCTGTGTGACGGTAAAAGTGTAAAAGTATCTGCCATTACAAGAACTGGAGAAAAAAGAACAAAAACAGGGTGTGTATCTGCTGTACTATGAAAAAGAGTTTGACTTGTGTCCCAGCGTAACGTACCCGGACCAAACATTTAAAGGGAGGGACAAAGCAGCCCTTGAAGAAGGAATGAGTTTTGGTGAGGAACCCTGCTTTGTTCATGAAGACAGAGATGTGAACATCCATTTTTTCCCGTATTTTTCACAGTTTTGACCTCTGAAAAATCATTACGTACGGGACATGGTTTTATTACGGGAATTCACTAGTTCAAGAAAAATATGGTAATTTATTGCAAACTTTCGTTGCCTCCCAGAAAGATTTTGTGTTCATAACATAAACACACTGCTGGATCACGGCAGTAATGTTTTGTAGCGCGGAAAAAACGTGTTTGCGTGAGGCTGTTGTTGTAAATGTAAGTGGCACCAAGAGCTAGCGTTGGTGCATGTGCATTTTATTCTTCTATTTAATGCAAAAAAAAGGAAATGGACGCTGAACACAGTGTAAAGGAAGATAAAAGTTTTCAGGTGAAATTTCCTTTTATTCTTCTATGGAGGGAGCCATTCCGCAGAGTTGTGTTTACATTTATACACACCACATTTCTGGTGTGGTGTTGAATGAATTCTGTCATTTAACACAGTGGAAGATACTGTATAAATTGATGGTTTTTGCAATTATCGCCCTCATTAGTGCTTATTGTGAGTAGATAAACATTAAGATTTTATTAAGATTTTCAATTATTTTTATTAAGATTTTTTCTTGAAAATTAAAATTTTTCATAGCTGTGATTAAGATTTTCAACTTTGACGGGTTTACATCTCTGTGAAGATAATTCCATTGCAACCCCTTGTGAAGTTATCATTTTGGTATTTACATCTTAAATAAAATAGGTATCTAACACATTTTCATATTTTTTGTGTTTTTAAGGTGAAAAGGGCTAGCAAACGCGACTGCTCTCGGACTATAAAGATGGAAAATCTTTTTCGTACTTTGATTCAAAGTGGCTCAAAGAGGTGGGATTTTATATAGTTCCTATCTAATTCAAATTATTGTGCATTAATGTACTTTAAAAATACAAGTTTTTGCAAATAAATTATATTTCAACTTAAAATACAGATGTGCTAAAATTGTAATGGATGACCTAAATACCCCAGCTACAGCCCCAACAGCAGACTAAGCAGCAGATGCAGGCACTTAGAGCTATGAGGTAAGTACATAATGATGGTGATGATGATGGAAGTTGTTCTAGTTGATCTGTTGAGATTGATGTTTTTTTGTTTTTCTTAAATTAAGAAATGAGAACAAAATTAAAAACTTTATCGTAGAAGGTAAATAACCCTATACAGAAATCACTACTAAATGATGTTAAAAACTTTATGTCCTCTCCTATACATGGCTGGCAAAGTTGTACTGCCCATAACGGACGCACATGGAGATTGAACTCCTAATCATAATATCTTAAGCGTTTTAGAGTATTCTAGAAGGGGTCGAGAATTGCTAAAATTGTAATGGATATCCTAAATTTAATTGAATATATATGATACATCCAGTTTTCTGCCGCCCCCATCGAGCCACCCCAGCATCAGGCTCAGCATCAGGCTCAGTAGCAGAGGCACTGGGACCTCCAAAGGCAGCTGCAGCCGGCTGGGTTGGGGGCCCGCCAGCTTGGCCTCAGAATGCCGCCACAGGGGCCGGTGCCATGGACCCATCACTACCGGCCCCTGGCACCACCACTGCCACCGCCCTACAACATGACACACCATGAAGACATGGAGAACCACCGAAGAAGCCAGCATACCACACTCCAAGAGACTGCTGACCACATCGCCAAGATACAACAAGATTTAGTCCTCAAGATGGCCGAATACCTCCGACGGGAATTCGCGAAGAGCGCCTGAAGCTCCAGGACAGTGTAGCGTGGTTGTACCAAATTTCATCCCAGGGGCACGGTCCAACACAACGTCGTCTCCAAATGTTAGCACCATAGTCGAGTCCCTAGTGATATCGCCTGCGTCTGAAAGTCCTCTATCACCCAGTCTGATGGTAAATCATGATTCAAAGCAACACTCATATGCGAAATCAGTGCAAAAGAACTCTAAATTGCCTCTACCTATAAAATCAAAAGGGAGTTCATCAAAGTTTGATTCAAAGCAACACTCATGTGAAATCAGTGCAAAAGAACTCTAAATTGCCTCTACCTATAAAATCAAAGGGGAGTTCATCAAAGTTTGATTCTATTCCTAGTACACCAGTCCTCGTTGACCACACCTATGTAAATAGTCCTGTAGTGCCAGTTGTGTATGTACAATTTGTGGAAAAATTGGACTGGAAGTACAACTTTACATCATAAATACTGTTAGTGGAAAAGAAAAAAACCTATGTGATATCAATCATCAGGTATGTGGCTATCAATTTGATGAAGAATGTGTTTGTTTGTACTGTGAAAAAAAACTATTGACATTGTCAAAAAATACAAATGCATTAAAGCTGCAGTGTCAACAAACTCTACAGTCTTTTCAATCCAAACGTCTTAGAAATAAAACTCCAACAAAATGTACTAGTACTAGTATTTGTGAAATAGAAAAAAAATGAGCCTTCATCAAAGATTAAAAAAACAAAACGAAGAAAAATCAACTTTGATAATGTAAATGCCCATGAAAATGCACAGAAACTGTCACCTCCAAAATTTTTTACCAGATCACCACATTCCAAAATTCCTGTCAGAGTAATGAAAATAGTAAATCAGGATCTGCGTCATGGCCCCCATATTTTGTGAGGTCCCCAGTGCGTCACAATTATATTTTATTCCAGGAAATATTTATTCTGATAAATGAGGACCAGAGGTTATAACACATGCGGTTAATATTTTTTTTCATTTTAGATCCTGTGTTACAGTCCAAATTTGTTCAAATAGAACTTGCTAAATCAATTGCAATACAGCAATGTAGGTTGAAACTGTAGTAATTAAAATTCAGTCTTTACAATATTTTATTCCTCTTAACCACCTGGAAGCCGCCCCAACGTGACCCGGACAGTTATATTTTTTTGTTTATACACATTCATATGAAGTACTTGCCTTACAGGGCACTGGCGGACACTAAAGACACGACGATACGGACTGACCGACTGATTATGACAGGGTGGGGGGGGGGGACAAAATTGCAGCATTCTGATATAAAAATACAATAACCTTACATGATTACATGATTAGCTGTTGATATTGATTATTACATATTTTGATTTAAATACATGTACCGCTATATTCACAATCATGCAAGTATGAACCACAAAAAGTTTCAACATATTTTTACTGACATCTGTGTACATGTAGTTATATATTCTGTACGGGTTGATGAGTGTCTCTCATTTCTACCTCATCAGGTGATGGTGAGCGCCAGTTAAGGCACTGGCGGTTTGCGCTATTGTCATACATTCATATTAACCTTAATTTCAGTCAACTGGCTCTACAGAGCGCTGCCCACCACGTCTAGAGAGGTTCTTTCAATCCGTGTCCAGTGATTCCTCGGTAACAACTTATTTTCAACCAACTGAGAAAATGGTAGAAGCTATTGAGGAATTGTTTCAAACAGGTAAAATCTAATTGCAAATATATTCTTGCATAATTTTAAGATGAATTTATCCAAAGTGTTTAAGTTTGTAATTTGTATTTAAATGTATTTATTATATAAATTGTTTAGTGATTTATAATAACCAATTATATATATCATATTAAGCATTTTAAACAGAAAGTACCTAACACAATTTCCTTGCAACTAACAATAGTTATGGAAATCTAAATACAATAATCTTAAGGTTTAGTGACACTACTATCCACAAATCAAGAAATATGCAGCTGTTTTACTTGTACGGTCAAACCTAAACCGAAAAAAATACTCTGAAAATGCAGTAGGTTTATATGAAGAGCTATACGACACCTATGCAAGAGAGAGTTGCTTACAGCCTGAATCAAAAAGGGCATTCAGCAGCCAACTTAATAAAATATTCGGAAATACCACCCAGTCAGTCAAAAGAGTTGGCACATGGCTAAAGTTGTATATAAAGGTACACTACTTGAGATTCATTATTTTATCATGTCATATTTAAATACAAACACAGACACCATTTATACAAAAAGTAAAAACAAATGTTAGACACCATGAATTGTCTATGGCGATACCACTTAGTACGGTCAAGGGGTGGGTTAAAATATGAAATGATGGTTGACACTGTGAGGATATGCCATTTTTTTCGGGAACGGGCTTTTTCGTCAGGAAAACGTTTCGCCATGGAGAAAAAGCCTGCATATTGCAAGCTGATCCGCCATGGTTTGATGGGCTGATTCGTCACGGTAAATTAGGATCTTAACAAGTGATGCTCCTGGGTAATTAGCTAGCTTAGTATTGAAGAGTACTGAGGTGACTTATCAGACAAGGTCCTGTAAAGTGCACAATTTAATTATATTGGTTACTGTAGATATGTCAGTAAACGAGTCCAATATTCTGAACTCATGAACCCCATACGTGTATAGTTTTTACAGATTTGTTTTTTTTTCTTTTATCACTATCTAACGATATAATGAAATTATCTCAATACTTTTTGTGATAATTATCAAAGCACGTGGCTTGAGTCACCTCACTGGCCAATTGCAGCTTGGTCTGTTTTTAATCGGCTAATTAGGACTAATAATGATGCGGAGGGTTTCCACAGAAAACTTAATTATGAGTCACATAACCGCTCGTTGCCCTTTCACAGGCTTCTCTGTACCCTCAAAGAAAAGGCAGATGATATAAAATTTGACATGAGATTGGTGAGCGAAGAAGCGGTTATACGAAATCGTCGTGCCAAATCTAACAAAAAACAGGCAAGAATAGAAGACCTTTGGAGTAGTTTTAGAGAAGGCGAGTTAACAGCCGTGAATCTTGCAAGGAAAATTGCTAAATTTCATGCACCTATCATTTGTGGAAAAGCAAGTGCAGAGTGATTTTTTGATGTTCGTCTATATGTTTTATTCTAAAAAAGAGGATGGTCGTTGTAGAGGGTCAATGTTTGCTATATTGATGTGTATTATAAAAGCTACTATAAAGATGTTGCACTTCAGATTCAGATTTGTTTTTTATAATTCATATATATTAAATGCATTTAAATACAATAGAAATACATCAGATTAGCACAAATACACACATATACTGAAATAATGTTAAAATTCAACATATAACTTGGTTTAAAATAAAGATTACACAGTCATTGCATTACCGTTGATTCCAGCCTAATATATATATATATTCGTATTATGTGTATTCTTAGCTTTAAGATGAGGTACTGTATGTTAAAATGCGCCCACAAATGAGAATGTAATGGCGAAATTAGGACTCAAAATTTTTGTGACGCACCAGGCCGAGTTTTCGTGACGGACCGACCTGCATTTGCTGACGGAACGACCCAGAAATTTTCGTGGCGAAAAGTTTTCCTGGCGAATCGTCACCCACTTCTGTCCAGGACAAATGGTAGCATCCTTACATCGAAATAGAATTAAAACACTATTTGATGATTTTTGATCACTATTGATGTTTTTTTCCTTTTTGTCATAGGCATATCTATCAAGAGTCCACTCACAAAAGACACTGATGAAAACACCACAGGAACATTGTTGATATCAACAGACAGACAAGATTGTAGTGATGGCATGACTGGGTTTTTAGTATAGATCGAAACCCACTGACAGTGAAACTTGGAAGTCAAGTAATAGAACTGGCTAATTTAGGGCTACCCCACAATGCCAATTTGAGCCAGGTGGTGACTATGGTAAGAGCCATAAACATATGCTGGGGATATCCCAGTGAAAATGGTACTTTGTGGACCAGAAACAATGGCTCAACATATTCTGGAATAAAATCTCCCAACTGTGCACATATTGCAAATAGCAATATGTGTGCTAAATGTAAAAATTGTTGGGATTACATAAAAAAGTGTCAAAAACACCAATTGAGCCGCAAGATGATGGTGTTGATGAGCAAAAACAGGAGCCTCAAAAACCTATGCGTGAGGTACTGCTGGGACTAGGTTTAACAGATGATCATGCTGTCATAATTTCTGAGGCAATCACGAACGGGTGTCAAGAACATAAGGGTTTGAGGCGATGGTCCATGAGGTAATCTAATCATATAAACATTTTTGCATGACACAACCATCATATGAAATTTGATAGCAATGGCAAACAAAACAATTTAAAATTAATAGAAAACAAGATTTGTGACATATGGTATGCAGCATGTGGTCACATTTGCGGGTGAATGTGCATATGATGCGAAAGGACCCATGCGAGAGGCAATGAGGTTGGCCATAAGGGAAATCCAACAACGACCCATCTTTGCTGGGCCGGAATCGGCTCGACAGCTGATTATTGACTACAAAGGTTAGAGTTTTTGCATGTCTCAAAACAAATAACTTGTCTATTCCTCTTTCTCATTTTGAAGTCAGGTTGTTGAATTCTTAAAATGTTCCTCACCAACATTTCGAATTGTATTGCTTTCAGCAAAGGTAATAAGGCACTGTACCGCACTGTTGGCAAGATATTGTCGTACATCTCAGTGAATAAGGGGCTTCTGCCTCTGTTCTTATCAAATACAACGTATAGCATAGTCGGCCAGATGATAGTGTAGAGGGGTGCATAAGGGGCCTTTGCCTCTTTTCTGGTCCAACATCAGCAATGACATTGTGACCGGAGTAGACGTCGTAGCTGGTGTTGAGCATATGGGACCAAGAACATAAAGACAGCTTACAGAAGATAAGGTAAAAGAAATAGCAGACCAGGCCTCTGTAAGATATTTTGAATATTCATTAGCTTCAACATGGCTACCCCCATTCTGGGTGGCCACCACTCCAGTAGAATTTTATTCAACCATTCTTGACTGAGTTCCCTTATTGGTGAATTTCTCACTAAAGAATATCTATGTTGAGAAGCCATGTTTGGCTGTGGTATTTACAGATGTAGCTCTTTACTAGTGTTAGACAAGGATCTTGTCTCACGTGCAACAATAGTTAAGAGGGGGACAGTAAAAAAGATTGTTAAGAATAAAAAGTTGCTACCAAGAAAACAGAAAGAGAATTGAACCAAGTCAAACGCAAGAAAGAAGTAGCATCTACAATGCAAAGGATGTCTGTAATCATCTAAAATGAATGCATGATATGAATGCATGTAAATTTCTTGTTAAGCCGGATTGTATGTAGGAAGAAAAAAGTACAAAGAGTATCAACATAACAAATGCATCAAAATTCCCTTTATGTGTTTGCAGTAATAAGGTTCAAAAACGATGCATGGAACAAAAAAAAAAAAAAAACAAATTGTACAGGTTATCACCTAATATATTGTTCTGAGCACCAGGGTAATTGGAAAAATGATACGACACATTGCTATAGTCTTGAGAACCACTAATGGAGCCAGGTTCGTCCTTAATAAACACTAAATCCTCTTCCGATTCCGTATTTTCCTCTTTGATGTTCATTTTCTTCGCCGGTGGTTTGTTCGTGTCTACGCTGCTTGGTTGTGCAAAAGATTCTGTCGTGTCGTTGTTTGTGTTGTCCGAAGCATCAGCCTTTTCTTTAGACTTTCTTCTCTTCTTCTTTCACTTCTTCGACTTGCTGTCGGTTTGGGTGCCGCCATCCGAGCCATCAGAACCACCACTGTCACTGTCACTCTTATAGCCGTCAGACTTAACGATCTCATTGATATTCACTAAAAACACTTGGTCACGGTCTAAGGTTATGCCCAGGAGACGTTCGATGCTGAACTCTTTGGTGTAGTGCAGGCCGTTCTTGCAGAGCAGAGACACAGTGTCTGCTATCAGCGTTCTCACGCGCTCTTGTTCAGGAGTGATCACCATATATATAGGCAGCTTCACCTTGCGAATGCTGTCAAATGATCAGAGCTGTCGGGTATATAGATATCGTTATAAACGAACGATGATTAAAAAGCAAATTTTAACTCCCAGGCACTGCAAATTAAATATGCTAATGAAGGCAGTACATACAGTACTGCACTGAAAATAAGTATAAAACGTTAGTAAAACGGGTAATTGAACGCATTAAACGTTCCAAAGTCCTAATTGCAAAGTACAATAAAAGCCATCGTGATAGATTGATCTATACGCATTTTAAGTATTATCATGTTCAAAGTTCTCTGTTGTTACAGTATTACAAAATACTTTTACAATGTAGTTTATAAATCATATTAGATTTAATTCGAATTTTTTAAAGCAAATGATGGTTAAAAAAGTTTCTGCTACTTAATGAAATCATTTAAACACTGTGAAACTCAACACTCGTAAAATATTGATGTGGTACCCAATTCTACAAAGAAATGCATAAAATATGCAAACATCTTTGAGACATCTACAAAACCATGGGTGGAAGTCAGAAAAACAAGTTGGATCACTTTAAGTGCAAGAGAGAAGGGTGAAGAAAGTGCTGGCCAGACCAGCCATTGTTGAAATGTCCCGCCGCTGGGAGGAATCAGAACTAGAGCTCAAGCTCGAGTTGAGTTGGCTGCTGCAGGTGACCACCCCATTGCCCCCTTCAAGGGAGAAGTGACCAGTGTCCACTACCCGGCAGACGTGCAGATGATGGCAGGTTATACTTCCACGCTGAATGACATGAATTGATGAAAAACCAATCCTGCCAGCTGAGACGAAAGCTAAAATGCGCAGTTTCAAAAATGCCATGAAACAGTTGCTACGGTTGAAGTAAAGAAGATCTCTGCAAACCAATCATCTGGTGATCAGCCCATGTCAGGGCTTGTACAGATGATTTGCTTCTTGAGACGATTTGATTCCTCTTAATACTACTATTTTATATTATAGAATTATGTTCTACTTCTAAATTCTTCTGAATTTGATCAATAATTTCAATGATGATTTTTGATATGCCTTGAGTATATCCATATTCTATGATGTGGTGTATGCAGCATAACATATTGTGTTGCATTGATTTGTATGACTTCACTAGTAATGCTATCATTTTTAATTTGTATAATAATCTTAGTCATAATACACGATACACAGTCCAGTGTCTATTTGTGACACAGATGTATCAATTTTATATCATTTGAATATAACTATGCATTTTTTTATTTGGTTTGCTTTGCATGGAATTATTTTAAATGTATTCATTATTACAGTATTATCTGTGATACACAGGTGGTATAATTTGGGATAGCGATACTAGAATCTGATATGACTGTACCAAGATTATTTTATCTAGACGTATATAAATTGGCTGGGATTATATGATTGCAGTATTATTAAATAAAATGTCCTTTATGGGTGTTTTAAACGGTGGCGTGGGACCTTTGCGCATCCCATAGAGAACGAAACGTTCTTGATACCGGAAGACAACTTCCGATTTTGGCCTCTCCTATCCTATTTGAATTTAAGCCGCCAAAGCAAGCACATGATGCAAGCAATCTTAGCCATCTGAACACATGTCATACAGTTTACGTGGAAATAGACTCGATTATAGCGGCTTTATCAAAACAGGACAGAAAACAATGCCTAAGGCTAACGCAAGAGAAAAAGGTGACACTCTAACGCACAATCGGATAATTTGGATACGCAGTTCTTAAATCAATCCACGATGTCTGCCTCCACAAGTCAAACAGTTACAAAGTGATGCAAGTGATGACCACATGGCCGACGAGAGCAACCTCAGGGACGATATGGGCCCAGGTACAGTTGAAACCCCCGAAAAAGCCCTTCAAGCTTGAGAAATGTTATTTTTACATGTATGACAGGATAAATGACTTATTCATGCTTAGAATTCTAATAAATATCATATTTAAATTTCTAAAGTATTTTTTTTTTCATGGTTTCCTAACCCAAAATCAAGATATTGAGAGAAAAAAAAACAAGGGCCCAATCCCAATGTCAACTTTGGCATGAGGAACGTAAATGGCGTATCACTGCTTCCAATTTTTGGGAAGTCGTAGAAGCTATAAAAAGGAAAAATATGGACTAGCTGGCAAAATATAAAAAAATTAAATTGGCAAATAAAGCTGTCTTATATGGCAGAAAATGCAAAGCCATAGCAATAAAGAAACTGGAAGATGCAAGAGGATTAAGTTTCTAAATGTGGCCTATTCATTGATGAAAAATGTCCATTCCTGGCTGCAACACCACAGATAATCACACCACAGATATCACAGATAAGTACATTGTTGGAGGTTAAGTGTCCTTATAAAGGCAGAAATGAAACCACCAGGAAAGATGTAAAGTTATTTCCATATTTAGAAGAGGATGATGAAGGAAATCTAGCTTTAAGAAACACCACAATTGCTTTGCCCAGGTACAGGGTTAACTTTATATATGCAGATGTTGGACCGTGCCGATCAGACACGCTACCTATTAGAGAGGCTTGTCACATATCACCCTGCCAGGAGAATTACAGCAGAAGACACGATGAAGCACCCGTTTGTTTCCCAATGAGGACGCTACAAGCTAATGAAGACTATCACAATATTTTCATGCAGCGGATTTGGACAGCGTTATCCATTATAATCCTGGCATGGCTAGAAGGATTACACACACTTTCCAATTTCCTGACTATCAAGTACGTGAACTAGTGGGAATTATGAAAAAGATGGCAGAGGCAGATATAATGAAGACTTGATTAATCATATTCAGGAGATCTTCTCTGCTGCTTTCCATGCACAATGCTGGCTTCAGCAGTCGACTGTACACTACAGCTAGAGTGTGCCAACAGTCGACAGGCTGATTTTATTCTGAATGTGGATGATGAAATCGATGTGGGAAATTGCACCCTTAGATCATTAACAATGTCAGATTTTGAAGGTGCCATGCTCTGCATAAAACTTTAATTTTTTTCAAGTCTGTTGTTGGGGTTTGTACTATTTAGTAATCATTATGAGTGAATACTTAATGTTGAATTTCCTTGGTTGTGTGAGATGTAAACGATCAATATTATTACAAATTAGGTAATCACCGTCAAGTTATAAGAAAAAATAGGGTTATCAATATAAAGTAAGAAAATCAGATATTGTCCATTCTTGACCTACTTTACAATATATTAACTGAAATTAATTTTATCATTTATAAGAAATATCTAATTGACAAAGATAAACCAAATGATATAGTTCCCATTACACAATTTGTTAAATTTGAATTGGTATATTCCAAAAAAGTATACTCTTATCAAGCTTTTAAGGGCAATGTAAAACATTTCTTTTTACCACGGCTTTTGGGAGTTAGTGTGAAATTATTATTGTGTTTATTTATTTATTTTTTCTTTCTGTACAGCGCACTTAAATGCCTGTTTGTGAAGTAGTAGCGCTATATAAATGTATTGCATTGTATTGTAAGGACTTTTTGTGTCACGTGTATATTGATTGACACTGATTTAAATAACATTCTCATTTGATCCATGGCCAATCATCTTTCAAATGAGTAATGGCTGAAAAAAATGTATCCCAGCAATACTCCTTGGTGCTAATATATACTGCGTGTCCTTCCAGCCATCGGGCAGCCGTCTGGGTTTCCAGGAACCAAGAAAAAGCGAGGGTGGAGAAAGAGAGGCAGAAAGAGAGAGAGGAGACTGATGAATGGATGGAGATGGAGAAGGTGCAGGAAGCAGATGATGAGATCTACAGTTCAGATGATGAGATCTATAGTTCAGATGAAGAGACCGAAGACATCGCCATCAACTACCGCATGCACCGCCCCCAGTCAGACGATATTATGGTTGCGACCTCATGGAACTAGAGACATACCCGTCAGCAGCACCCAGGGACTAGAGGGATCAAGCTGCTAGCTGAATTCCAGCACAGCCGCGATGGTGGTGTCTTGTAGCGAAACTGTTTTCTAATTTGTTTTATTTAATTCAATATGTTTTTTGTTATCACGAATTTATGAATGTGATACTTTGATACTAACCTTGAGGAGGTTACTCCCTCAGTGTAGGCCATGTTGTGAGAGTGTGCTCAAACTAAGGACGCTGTAAGGCGGGAACTGCTCAAACTAAGGATGCTATAAGGCGGGAACTGCTCAAACTAAGGACGCTATAAGGCGGGAACTGCTCAAACTAAGGACGCTATAAGGCGGGAACTGCTCAAACTAAGGACGCTATAAGGCGGGAACTGCTCAAACTAAGGACGCTATAAGGCGGGAACAATGACCTGGAAGTAGCACGTCCCCTCCCGATTGGGCCTTTGAGAGAGTGACATTATAAATTGTATGGTTGGAAGAGGATGACATGCCCTCCTGTGTCAAAGGTGGTGTGTCCGGACAGGGATGTAATTTAGTAGTTCTGATTCAAGTTGAGACTGTTTTACCTTAGGTAGTAAAATTGCTGGAATGTAATTCTAGATGAGATTGTGAGGTTTGATTTTAAAATGTTGTTATTGTCAGATGATGTGACAGTTCTTGGCGCACATTAGTGTACACAAAATACTATTATGTGGGGGTGTTTTTATTGTGATTGAGTAATTATGGATTGAAGATGTATCATATATTAAAGTACATCAATGTAAAAGACACTGAGATATACAATATATCATTGTGTAAAGTATTGATGGTGTGGTTTTGAGTTGAAATGAAGTGATGTACATGTAAAATACATAGAGGAATACTTATGTATTCTATGTTTTTATTATAAGAGTATCTACATTTATACGTATTGTTACAATAATAACATACATACAAATTGACTATTATTACATAGTATTGACTATCATTATTAACTATTGTAATGTATTAAAATTGAGAAGTACATGTAAAAAACACCCATTAAATAGCTATCTTTGTAATTTCCATATGTAAAAAAATAAAGCCAAAGCATAATTTCACATCAAATAAAAAAAAAATACTCTTCATCAAATAAATTATTTTTTCTCCAATATAGCAATCATATTAAAAACATCATATCGATTTTATAAATTAGTAATGTTTAAGATGTTTTATGTTATTTCTCCTTTCTTTTTTATATATTTTTTCTATATTTTGAAACCTATCTTTCATCAGAAGAAGTATATGTATTTAAAGATTCCAAAGTCCCCTGACCTATTAATCAATAGATTTGTCAAATTCATGAATGTTGAAAAAAATGTATATCAATGCATATTTGTTGTATTTGAAAACTAAAATCAAATTTTATTAATATTTTGAACTTTTTCGATTGATTACACATTTGTTATTGGATGTATATAGAAATAAAATGTAAAAAAATATTTGTGGTGTTGGAAAGCAATGACGATTAGTATTGGACATCGCCACTGTACTGTACTGGCACTTTGTCTAATTTAGACTATGTTGAGTTTTCCCACACTACAAATATTTAAAATAAAAAAAATAAATAAAAAAAAATAAAACTTTAATTTTTTCAATTCTGTTGTCGGGTTTTGTACTATTTAGTAATCATTATGAGTAAATACTTAATGTTGAATTTCCTTGGTTGTGTGAGGTGTATGCGATCAATATTATTACAAATTAGGTAATCACCGTCAAGTTATAAGAAAAAATAGGGTTATCAATATAAAGTAAGAAAGTCAGATATTGTCCATTCTTGACCTACTTTACATAGGCTAACAAGTGCTGACTATTTAAGTGGGAGCGGATCCACACCAGGTTACACCAGGTTCTGGAACCTGCTAAAGATTCTGCAAAAATATTTTACACATTGGTGAGAAGCCATTTGTCTGTAGATAGTGTAAGAAATCATATAGTCACCGTAGCAACATGAAGCAACATATGAGGAAAAAGCATGCCAAAGAGTGAGGTTCTGCCATGTAGATACACTATACTTAGTATACGGCCAGCACTTCACGGGTCGCTCAGTCTGAACGGCCGACTATGCAAAGCAGAGTTCCAGCTCCTCGTCAATTCCAGGGCACCTACAGAACAGCAGGTGCCAGCACTTCCACCACACGCGTGTTCTTCGGGTGCACCTCAGCAGTCTGTCATGTCTTTCACGTATTGTATATATGTCATATTTGTTTAAGTAGTTTATTTACCTAAAATTATTTATTTTCTTAGTGATTTACAATTTGGTAATCATTTTACAGATAATTGAATACATTGATCTGGTGGACGATAGCGATGAAGACAAAACATACATACTTGTAGTTGAAGCTGATAAAAATCAAGCCTATTGAGAAAATAAAAAATCGTCATGAAGAAAATAGTGACATCTCCCCGCACCATGATGGTGTAACCGATATTTGGGAAGCAATAGATGTGGCAAACGACATTTTTGCTTCAACAGATGAAGATTATGAAAAAGGAATCTGAAGAACTTTCGAGTTCTTTGAATCAGGAATTAGGAGTGTGGGCCCATCACAATGGGATAAAACATGCAGGAGTATATACGTGGTGTTGGCATTATGATGTATATAAATACCTTTAGCATGGAGGTTATAATACTACGATTAGAATGTAGGTGTATATATTAGAGATTGAAAGTTTGAGCTACAAGTATATATTTTTTACGAAAATGAAAGCAAGTCCACAACAGTGACAATGGAGAACCTGAATGTGCCAAGTGGCGCCTTGCAGCTGTCACATGATCCCTTTGATCCATCACCATCAATCTCGCGGACCCTATCTCCGGGTTCACCTCTATATTACATTCGCCTTCATACTCTTTGACCACATTCATTTCATTGCATGCATTTTTACCAAGTTGGGGAATAGTATTCTTCTTGCTAAAATAATATTTGACTTTCCAAGTGTCATTTGTCCGTTATGGGCTGTGTTCAGCGGTCCCGGGTCTATGCACAAATGCATTTTTCCATTTCTTTTCTCTGTTATCACACGATTACTGCACCAATAAGTTGGACGATTTACAGGTGCCACTAGTCCTTTTCTTTCTAACTCTTCAAAATATAATATAAATAAATAAAAAATAATAATAATTTAGTTTTTAATTGTTTATTTCTCATTTCTTAATTAAAAAACAAAAAACAAAAAAAAACATCCATCTCAACAGATCAACCAGAACAACTTCCGTCACCATCACCATCAAGATTAACATCAACTTCATTCGAAGAAATAAACAATAACTTTTTTTCATCCCGAGAACAACAATTATGTCGTCGGTGTCGGTAGTAAACATTGGGGGTAAGCAGTGTCAGTGTCGTCTCTATGATTCACTTAAACAAAAAGTTTCATCATACAAAGTGGACCCTCTACATGCAGGATTAGAAGAATACAGTTTAATGAAGAGGCATATGGATATGTTGAAAAATAGTGCTACTTTACTAGAAAAGTGAAAGTAACATCGTTCTACCTGTTCTTATATTTGTTTAAGTAGTAAATTTACCTTAAAGTATTTTCTTATAGATTTACGATTTGGTAATCATTTAACAGATCATTGAATACATTGATCTGGTGACAAAAGTGATGAAGATAATGAAGAGAAGGTAAGTAGCAGCAGATTCCCAGTAGAGACACCCGAGCTATGAGGTAAGTACCTTTTTTTGTGGGTTCTGGTATTTTTTTACAGTATAAATATTAATAACTTTCCACAAAATGACAAAATAATAATTTGCCACACGTCATTACTACATTACACTAATTACTAATAAACATCAAAATGACATAATATTAGACAAATAACAAATTTATATTTAACTGATAGTCTGTTTCTTTGGTACTGATGTAATTTCTACATATAAGTGATTTCTTTTATTCTATTCAGTATTC
>JAGTTF010006043.1:141244-156236 GCA_019095985.1 Streblospio benedicti
TTGGAGGAGTGTTAAGATTTTGAGTAGCAATTTTCACGTAATAGACAAGGAGGGTCACTACTGACCGACGCGGTCATCACCCAGGAGTCTGTGGGCGTCGGCCTCAACAAGCCACCAGGTAAGTATTATTTGTTAGTTTGTTATTATTTTTTTTTAAACTGACGTGCCTCAAGATACTCTCCAGGTAGCGCTCAGCTCACTGGCTGGCTTTCACGCACATCAAGGTCTTTTGAGTAGATAGATTTAGATGCTCGTTTCAAATTTGATTTTAAATCTTTAAATTTTTTAATTTTAAATTTAGAATTTAATTTTACAATATTTTGCCTTGTACAGGCTTCTTCAAGTCAGTAATACTGATTAAACACTGGTTTGCCCCACTGAGGGCCCTTTTCATGATTAGATGTGTTGCATTTCTACGATATTCTTTATACATGTATGTACAATGTATTTGAATTACTAATTTTAAAATTGATTTACCTGTGACAGTGACAGAGATTGAGGACTATTGGTGGCAAGCACTGTTCCATGTGAGTTTCCATGTGTGTTCATGAGACACGGCAAGTAATTCGTGCAAATCCGGCTGGGAAGCGTTACAGCAAAAAAACTCAAAAAGGAAAAAAACACATCAGTAGCAACAACAAGCCATATGGCCTCAACACCAACTTCCCAGCAATTGATGAATGAGGACTTTTTAGAACAGAATTTTGATGTTGTTATGAAAACTGTGTTATTAGAAGTTCAAACCAACCCAGCTCACCAGAACCCTTGGAGTGCCCATGGGTCAGAAATTATAGCTTTTATTTCAGGAAAAAACACACAAGAATTTCCCAAGTCCCAACCTGTGTCACATGATCCCATTGATCCATCACCATCAATCTCACGGGCCCTATCTCCGGGTTCACCTCTATATTACATTCGCCTTCATATTTTCCAACACCTTTAAAAACATCACTATAATCATCTAGTACATTGCCCTGCACCATGTCAACTCTTTGAATAGATTCATTTCATCGCATGCATTTTTACCAAGTAGGGGAATAGTATTCTTCTTGCAAAAATAATATTTGACTTTCCAGGTGTGTCATTTGTCCGTTATGGGCTGTCTTCAGCGGTCCCGGGTCTATGCACAAATGCCTTTTTCCATTTCTTTTCTCTGTTATCACAAGATTACTGCACCAATAAGTTGGACGATTTACAGGTGCCACTATTCCTTTTCTTTCTAACTCTTCACAATATAATATAATATGAAAAAATAAAAAATAATAATAAATAATATAAAAAATAATAAATAATAAATATTCACAAGTCTTGCATCCCGACTCTTGTTCTGTTTTTTTCTCTTGAGGTTTCTCTCTATAATCATCTAGTACATTGCTCTGCACCATGTCAACTCTTTGACTAGATTCATTTCATCGCATGCATTTTTACCAAGTTGGGGAATAGTATTCTTCTTGCAAAAATAATATTTGACTTTCCAAGTTGTCATTTGTCCGTTATGGGCTGTGTTCAGCGGTCGGTCTATGCACAAATGCATTTTTCCATTTCTTTTTCTCTGTTATCACAAGGCACCAATAAGTTGGACAACAGGTGCCACTATTCCTTTTCTTTCTAAGCCACATATAATATAATATAATGAAATAAAAATAATAATAAATAATATAAAAAAATATAAATAATAAATATTCACAAGTCTTGCAGACTCTTGTTCTGTTTTTTTCTCTTGAGGTTTCTCTCTATAATCATCTAGTACATTGCTCTGCACCATGTCAACTCTTTGACTAGATTCATTTTCATCGCATGCATTTTTACCAAGTTGGGGAATAGTATTGCAAAAAAAGTATTTTTCCATGTTCCGTTATGGGCAGTACAACTGTGCCAGCCATGTATCAGACAGGACATAAAGTTTTAAGTTTTTAATTGTTTATTTCTCATTTCTTAAGTAAAAAACAAAAAACAAAAAAAACCATCAATCTCAACAGATCAACCAGAACAACTTCCGTCATCATCACCATCAAGATCAACATCAACTTCATTCGAAGAAATAAACAATAACTTTTTTTCATCCCGAGGACAACAATTATGTCGTCGGTGTCGGTAGTAAACATTGGGGGTAAGCAGTGTCAGTGTCGTCTCTATGATTCACTTAAACAAAAAGTTTCATCATACAAAGTGGACCCTCTACATGCAGGATTAGAAGAATACAGTTTAATGAAGAGGCATATGGATACGTTGAAAAATAGTGCTACTTTACTAGAAAAGTGAAAGTAACATCGTTCTACCTGTTCTTCGGGTGCATATTTGTTTAAGTAGTAAATTTACCTTAAAGTATTTTCTTATAGATTTACGATTTGGTAATCATTTAACAGATCATTGAATACATTGATCTGGTGACAAAAGTGATGAAGATTATGAAAAAGAAGGTAAGTAGCAGCAGATTCCCAGCAGAGTCAACACCTGAGCTATGAGGTAAGTACCTTTTTTGTGGGTTCTGGTATTTTTTTACAGTATAAATATTAATAACTTTCCACAAAATGACAAAATAATAATTTGCCACACGTCATTACTACATTACACTAATTACTAATAAACATCAAAATGACATAATATTAGACAAATAACAAATTTATATTTAACTGATAGTCTGTTTCTTTGGTACTGATGTAATTTCTTCTTTGGTACTGATGTAATTTCTACATAAAAGTGATTTCTTTTATTCTATTCACCATGGAAGACCATATGAGACATTTAGAAAAAGAACTGGAAACATTAGGGTGGTACATTCAATTTCAAAAGTCTGGAATGGAAAATATAGACTTTGTTACTGAAGAGTGCGTGACAACCTATTTCAAACGGTGCACATATGCAGCAGATAACATGCCACCCACAGATACGGAACGTCAATACTGCAATATGCTTCTGGATGGTTGGGTAAGTATCTCAATTTACTACACTCATGTTAAATCTAAACAAGGAGATCCAAAAGAGCTACAAGCAAAGGCAGAAAGCCCCAGTGTCCACCTTGATGTGGGACATCCTGTGTGGTTGTCACATGCACGCTTCATGCATTGTGCACTGAGACCTGAAACCAGCCAACACTCTGGTTGATGTTTGTGGCACCCTAAGAATCACTGACTTCGGTTTGGGCCGGTTCACGGATGAGCCAGACACTTTCCAACAGGGGTTCTCATGGCTTCTACTCCCCGGAGGTACTGCTCAACATGTGGTAAAGGATGACAAACTGCGGCCATGATAGACGATTTGTGCGGGATGAAACCAATCTTCCGTGTTAAAAATCAGGAGTCCAACAGCCAGCTAGAGGAGAAGTTCCGTGTTTTGGGCACGTCAGACAGCTGGGAGGCAGCCACAAGCAGACTAAACTGCAAGAAAATGGTGCCATGTGTGTACGCCAAAACGGACCTGAGGCCGCTATTTCGGAAAGTGGATCGTGCCGATCAGACACGCTACCTATTAGAGAGGCTTGTCACATACGACCCTGCCAGGAGAATTACAGCAGAAGACACGATGAAGCACCCGTTTGTTTCCCAATGAGGACCCTACAAGCTAGTGAGGACTATCACAATATTTTCATGCAGCGGATTTGGACAGAGTTATCCATTATAATCCACAAACATACATTATTTCATAGATTGAACGAAACAAGGAACATCAAAGCTGCAATTTGCCAAGTGGCAAATTGCTCGTGGAGCGAGTGGTGCTGTGAGCACCCGGATGCAGAAGAGAGTGCAGTAAAGTTAAGACGTATGTTCTGTGATTTTCAATTCTTACATATAACTGCAGTTTTTAAATAAAAGAAGGTTTAATATCAATAAATGGTCGATAATAGCAAACCAATTTATACATTAGACTAAAGAATGTGTGTGATTTATTACAAGGTTTTCTAATCTTTATTACTAATAACTTTAGCGTGATTCTATTTACATATACGCTATAGTTGTGAATATAGGCAATATTTTTCATAAAATGCTTATTTCATTGCAGGTTTCGCACCCAAACAGAATGGAATCATTGCAAAGGAAATTGAAGATTTTGTGCATGCAAAACAGAACAACGAGAGGGTGTTGGATTCTGTGTCAGTAAAGAGTACTGTTTTGGTTAATGGTGAAGAGCCAGTGAATATTAATGTAATTGAAATTGTTAAAAATACGAGGAAATGTGTAAAAAAGAAATTTTAAATCTGTTGAACGATAGGACAAATGAGTGTTAAATGTAATATGAAAGTTGGTGTGTGTGTCTAAGGCGATTTGTGAAATGGCTAAATTCGAGAACCAAGCAATTTTGACAAAAATTTACCAGCTTATTCAACGTGACAGTCTAAAATTTGTTAAGTGCGAGCCCCAAGCAATTTTGTGAAATCACCCTAAGTTTCCCAGCACATTTACCAAATCTGCTAAGTTTGAGTATGGATAATTGTATGCAGAATTTGCTTCAAGTTCACACAGCATGAAATGCCAGAGTGTTAGTGAAAGTCTAATGAGCAGCAGATACCTGCTGGTGATTAATCCAGCATGTGCTTGATTATCTATCGATATCCTGTGTTAAGCTGATATAAGCAAGTTTTTCTTGAGTCTTTTAATATGGCTGAAAGATTTCTAAGTTCACTTCATGTAATTGCAAATTAACCTAAGTTGAAATGGTGATTGGTATCTTGTAAACTTCCCAAGTCCTGATTGACACTTACTTCATGAAAAAATTGAAGTCTAGTGTGGATTTATTTCATCGAGATCGAGACTCGTTTATAATGTGTTCATTGATGTATGCGATGTAATGGATTCTGCATGCAGAATACGTGACTTGCTTATGTTTGTGGCAGGTTTGTTCAAATGTGGTCAGCAATATGGCAACAGATGTGTGAATTTGCTACCATTGCATTTAATATCTTGTGAAATTTTCTAAGTTGTTTAGTGTGACTGAAAAAAAATTCTAAGTCATTCATTTAATTGTAAATATTCTAAGTTTTCAAGGATTGAATTTTTTTGGTAGATGTATAATGTATTGAACTGAAAAATCAGTTACATTGTATTTAGTTTGATCGCTTGCTTAGATTGTGTTGCAATAATACAGTTACATTGTATTTAGTTTGATCACTTTGCTTAAATTTGTGACAATAATAGTGTTGAAACTTCTAAGTCCAATGTAATGAAATTGAAATTAATCTCACCTCTCACAATTTCCAGGGGAGTTCCGTTTTATGTGTAGTCCTTTCAATGATCCCTTTAAAGGATTATAAGATAAGCCTGGAAATTAATGCTGCACCGTTCAACTTAGGAGATTTGTCTCCAAAGGAACCCTAAGGAACTTAATGTGCACCGTTGGACTTGGGAGTTTTGTCTCTGCTAAGTTGAAATAAAAAGTGAAGTGTGGCCTTTTGTTGTTCGATCCGATGCATCTCTACCATTATAAGGCGACGCAGGATCATGTATAGTTTATTGTAGCTTGTTACATTACGGAACTCACTGGAGCACTCATCTCCCCCTCAGTCTACTCTGCTCGGTTTGTACTAGGAAATGGTAACCTGTGGTGTAGACTCAATCTGTACCTCCATAACATTATGTTATTGTTTTATATCGACAGAATTATAGTTTTTGATATTATATACATGTGTATATACATGTTTGGCGAATGGAAATAAAAATGCCATATACCGGTAATAAACTTGACTCTTTTGATGATTGACATACAGCGATTTAGTTGTGGGCTGAGTTATAATGTGGCATTATAATTGACTCCTAGACTGTCCTAGACAAATGCTGTAATAGCCGTATTGCATATCTGGCTGTCACAGCCGAAAGTACACGCAGAGGGCGCCTTGGCAGGAGATGTGAGCGCTGTGAGCAACATCCTACTCAGTGGAAACAATCATCAGAAAGTGATAAGTATTTTTTTATATAAATCTTTCAAATTTCACTTCTAAAGCATTAGTTTGATTTAGTTTGTTATTAAATATTTTTTGTGTTGATAACATACTTTTGATAATACATGTTTTATAGATTGCATTATTATTTGATTTGGCAAACACTGGATTCCCAAACCGTAATCTCTACAACATCAATCCCCCATCTGAATAAGATGACAGTGAGTTTGTGCCAGATTCCTGGGTTTGCAGTGCCATTGCCAGGACCGAAAGAGACTTGAAAGAAAAAAATGTAAGCATCCATCAATAATGCCTCATTTCATTTGTTCAAATATCCACTTCTCTAAATAGTAAGGCTGCACTTTTAGTAAATTTGGGAACAGTTTTAGGAAATTCATTTCATTGTCATTGCCAAATGAAAAATATAAACTACTAATCATTCAACTATTTTATCCTGCACTATTTGTGATTCCCAATAAACCATCCACATGTCCTCAATTTCAGCAAGGCGCATCCTGAAATGTCCCAAGGAATTCAGACCATGAAAATCTAAGTACACTTTCAACAAGGTAAGTGACTCAACTGCTTAAGTTTATTTCATATCATGCCAGTAACGATTCAATTTGTGTAACTCCAATTACAGATTGACAAAGACAGCTGTCGTCTGCAAGCTCTCTGCAATCCAGATCTACTGTAGCACATGGCACATTATGTTCAAAATCTATGTCTCTCACTGCAAAATCTACATCATAACATTCAGCCCTGCGGCGTAGCCTTATGAACAGACTCAAGGAGTTCATCTCAGGTCTTCCACCCGCTGTTGGTAATGTGGAATCGGTATCGGTATCTTTGGCAAAACAATAAATATAAACATACTATGGGAGAGGCTTTATTTAGGAGTATCAGCAAGAATATCTCCTAAGACATGTGTTAAAAGCACACAGACTGAGGACTTGTAGGAGGAAGATGATTTTCCTGAAAATTGTACAGACCCTGGGTATAAACAGCCAAGGTAATGGCACATTCTTAAATAATCTCATTGACATCATAATGTTTTCATTAGTATACGGTGAACAACATGAATTTAAGCATAAAAGTATCATATTTTACATGAATTCTTCTTTATTTCTTTTTCATTTTTTATATTTTTAGAGAACATGAAAAAAAAGTTTTGAATACAATCAGGGGTTTTTAACTTACCACAAAGACACAGAGTATATGATCTGTGCTAAGCACCAGATTAAAGAATTGTTCGAAAACTGTTTCAAATGTGGATGAGAGGAAAAGGTTGGGGAGAAATCAGAAAGCAAGTTCTCTGGTGGAACTCTTTTCCAAGTTGAAGCAGTAAGGGCACACAATTGAAACTGTAGATTAGAGTAAATTATATTGTATTGTATCAGTATATTTCACATAAAATGCATAATAAATATGTTATGTAACGGATTTAATGCCTAAATGCATTTTTTTCTTTAAAAATGTGAATCCTGCTTTCATACTAGTCTAACTGGATTTATGATATTGCGACTTTTAACCACTTTACCGCTCGAATAAATATATGAGAAATGGATACAAATGAAGTCAGCGTCAGGAGATATAAACAAAGATGATAAAAAAAAACAGTCGAGTCAGTTGTCCTGTAACAGGCCTCATATACAAGCTAGCACCAGACGCTCAAACTACGACACTTCTGCAAAATTGGAGGTTCAAATTTTTACTTGGCCAAAATGACACACTGGATGTGTTAATAAAAAGAATCGACACAAAGGGTATTAAATCCAGATGCCTTGGTTTTGGAATAAAATTATCACGATACACCAGTGTCTATCAAAGATAATGTGCCAACTGCAGAATTCCTGAAGGGGAGGATTTTTAGTGTAGACAGTGAAGATCAGTGGAAACTTAGTGTGTTGAGAAAGTTGTGAATGGAGAAAAGACACATTATTGGTAAAGCAATGTTTTCAATTACATTGTACGAGTACTGACTTATGACATGTATTTTTTCTATTGAAAGTAAAGCAGCCAGGACCATGTCTCCAAGCGCCAAAGCCATTGACAGGTCTTACAGACGCACGTCTTGGTGGGTGTTGGATGTATGAATAGTCTGGAGGATCCCTGTTAGTAGAATCATCATCATCCTCCACATTTGATGACGATCGTGAGGTCGAGCAGTCAGTGATAGGTACGCTTTCATGCTGTGGGAACATAAGCAACTCAGACCATTCCTGCACAGTGTTATAAGACATTTCAATATTTTTTCATGAATTACAAATAACGACGCTATAGGTACTATACATGCTTGTAAGTCAAATACACAAAAAGTTAGATTTTCATAATAGCGTTGGCGGCCATTTTGGATTTTCGCACGTGGAGGGAGTTCCCCAAGGAATTTTTGGGGGTGGCTTCAGGTGACCAGAAGGTTTCTGTGCAAAAATTTGTTTGTTAGGTAAAATGTCCGGGTCCACCGTAATTTTTACTCTACTAGAAGCAGTATGCAGAGTGCGAAAAGAACAAAACGTGCAGGCATCCAGAGTATTCAGAGAAAAAGAAAGATTGGTTGAACGCTAGTAAATAGCCATCATTTAGAACACAAAGTGCAAGTGTATAAACCAGTTGACCCCAACATCAAATGTGTCAATGAATAAGCTTTGTTGCGAATACATATCATCACTTCACCTCTCAGCCGATTTCTTTGAACCAAGCGGAGACCAATGCTTTTGCTTGCAATGCCACCATGAGAGAGGTGACTCAGACTCATACACCAGAGGACAGCCCCCACAGACTTACGCCCTGCCTGTTGGCTGGACACGGTTTGGTCTGAGACTTCCGCCTAGAGCCCAACATCTTGGAGCTATACCAAAGTGGCACCATGCCTACCATGGAACCAAGGCTGGCAGCATTGAGCCAATACTCAGCACTGATCTTCTGGCACCACCAGGCAGTGAAGTTTTGGGTGGTGCAAACATTAAGGAGCTTCCTGGTCACTTTGACGATGACTGGAAACCCTAAGGATTTGATACAAAACAAATCTTCCTTGAAGATATAACATTCTTATGTGGTCTTAATCAGGATTAAAATGAACCAATTATTTTTTTTAATATCATTAATCACACACTTTATAAATGTAGATTGGCTGATGCACTCACAAAACAATATGTTGCGTGATTTAAGAAACAATATCTTTAATCTGAAGGCGAATTTAATTTATTATAAAACAATTTACAGTGAAACGAAAAATTTTGAAACGTTTAGTTCCGTTATTAATAATTTGGTAGAAAATTTGTAATAAAAGTCGATTGAAGATAGTCAAGATCCTGTATCACTAGATGCAAAGGAAATAATGACAGAAAAGTTGAGATGAGGCTTACTAGTCGCTCCAGGAGACCCAAGATAAAAAGTACAGATCAAAGCCAAAAATTCTACCAATAAGTTAGTAAAGGATAACAAAGGGACTGTTATAATTCAAAATATCGTTCAAAAATAACATCATTCAGCAATCGAAAGAAAACAAGGGTAAGAGGAAACAGGCAGACCCAAACTCATGGCAATGTAACATCAGGAAGAAATCAAGAAGAGAAGGGAAGGCTTATGTATCAAAGAAAGGTAAACTTGTGCCAGCCAGAGAAATGAAAACATCGTGTAGTAAAGAAAAGTGCAAGTTTTCATGTGGGACAGTTACAGATGAGCAAAGGCAACTGATTTTTCATGAATTCTGGCATACTGGAAGTAAGGAAAGACAGTCAGACTTCATTGCAAATTTAGTAACAGAAGAGAAACCAAAGACTAAAAAGTAGATTAAAAAAGAGATGGGCGTACTGTTGTAAGGTCTTATGCTCTACCCATTGACAACAAAAGAGTGAAGGTTTGCAAAGCAACATTTGTAAACACTTTATCTGTTTCAAGAAGCTTTATCAGTACAGCGTTATCTAAGAGAAATGCTTCTAATCTGACAGAAGCTGACAAACGGGGAAAGCAATCCCCTGCTAACAAGATTGATGAGGAAAAGCTGAACCTGGTACGTCAGCATATTAAAAGCTTTCCAACATTACCATCTCACTACGGCCGTAAAGACTCAACTAAGCAGTACTTAGATTCCAGATTAAATTTAACTAAAATGTTCGAGCTTTACAAAGAAAAATGTCCTAGCCACAACCAAGTTAAAATCCATATATATCGTTCAATATTCAATAGTGAATTTAACTTGTCCTTTCACCACCCACGTAAAGATTCATGTCTCACCTGTGACAAGAACAAACAAGGTTTGGTAAGTGAGTCTGATTCTAAAGCCCACATAGATAGGAAAAATAGTGTTTGTAACGAAAAGGCAGGTGATAAAATTTTATCGAAAGAGTCCTCTTCTACACATGCTTGTGCTTTTGATCTTGAACAGGTTTTGTCCACTCCAAACTTAACAACTAGTACAATATTTTATAAGCGCAAACTTTCTGTATACAACTTATCAATTTATTCTCTTGGCGACCAAGCAGGTACCTGCTACCTTTGGTCTGAAGCTCAGGCCAAGCGAGGTGCTAATGAAAATGGTACATGTATATATAGATACATATCAAGTCTGCAAAAAAACATCCAGCATGTAATTATGTTTTGTGATGCATGTGGAGGACAAAATAGAAATAAGATATTTGCCACTGCTCTTATTTATAGTATTGTGAAGAATACAAACATTAAAGTTATCGAACATAAATTCATGGAGACTAGTCACTCTTGAATGGAGGTCGATTCAATCCATGCTGCAGTTGAAACTGCAAAAAAGAATGTAGAAGTCAATGTTCCTGAAGATTGGCTACTCGTTTGCAGGTTGGCAAGACGAACTAAAACTTACCATTGTACACTTCAAGTATGATGACATTTTTGATTTCAAAAACATGTCAGATCATATGCAACAGAATCTGAAAAAAATTAAGTGGATGTCTGTGAAACATGTAGAATATGTAGAAATTTAGGACAAAACAGTGTCTGTAATGCAGCGCTCAGGTTTAGGAACAACAGTTTTTGAAACTGTTGAATGTCGTCAAACCTGCAAGACTCACAGGAGCTCAACCAAAGACGCCCAACAGCTGCCTGCTATGGCATATGCTGCCCCTAAGGGTATAAGTGTGGGCAAGAAAAATGACCTTTTGACTCTGTGCAATAATGGGACCATACCCCAATTATACCATCCCTATTACAAGGCACTAACAACAACAGAAAGTGATGCTGAAAGTGATAGTGAGTGATGTGCAGTTTGTGATAATGTTGTAAATTAGCATTCCCTATCCCACACAGCAATGACACAGCCGCGACGTGGTTCTGTTACCCACGTGGTTGCAAAATCCACGTGCGTCGTGTACATACATGGTATGTCGGAACGTCATAGACGTATGGCGTATTGATCTATAATTTGTTTTTTATTATCTAAATGTCTATTTCTAGTCTGACGTAATTATTTATAGTATGATATTTTGTTAATATGTTAGCAAACGGTTATTTTTACATTTTAAGATATATGTATTTTTTACCAGTTATGGCTAAAACGTTATTGCATTTTTGGTACTTATTTACCTACACTTGCAAGATGGTGAAAAGAGTCTTGCGTGTAGTAATTTTACTTGGGGAAAGGACGTCAGAAAATTTGGGTTATGGTGACTAGTTTCAGAGTAAGTGAGGATATCCGGGTGTTGTTATTAATGGGGTGAAATTAAAAAGGCGGAGAGGCACGTGGCGAAACATCGCCACGCCTTCCGTGATAGCTTGACAAAAGAAGACATAATCTACGATGGCCTGCCCTGCAGGTTAAGATTTAACATGAAGTTTATGGATCCTCTGGATGCAGTTCCACCTAATGGGTTTAAACCCACATCGCTGCCTGCAAATGCAAAAGTATATGGCATGAAATATGTGGGAAGTGTAGATAAATATTGGAGAGGAAAGGGAAAAAGAACTGAATATATAAGAGAAAGCGACCAAGCAGAGTGTTACAGATCTCCGTTAGAGATGGTTGAAAAAGAGATGAAACTACAAGAAAAAAAACCAGAGAAGAAAGAAGAAAGTTTGAAAAGGAAAGGAAAAAGTACAGAGAGGTAAAAGAAAGGATGGAAAGAGAGGACTGAATTTAACTGAATTTTAATGCATTCCAAATCATTTGAAACATATTTAGAAAAATGTGTCATCGGGTGCTCCTGAAACGTTGCAAAATAACACGATAAATGCAACATCATGCTCAAATCAATATAAAACAAGTTGAAGACAAATGTTGTGTACATCCTATGTTAAAATCAAACACCCTAAAAACTACGAACTATTGGGACAAAATTCAAATTAATAAATAAAATAGACACAAATTAGGTAAACCGAATTTTAGGTAGAGGTGACTTCGCAATCAGCGCACCTGTTGCAGTTCACCATTGCGTCGGCTCTGTCCATATATAAAAGAATAACTTATAGTGTAAATCTCAGTCGCTAGGCAACGATCGACTCTCCAAAGCAGCCCCAGTCTCTAAAGAAGGCGACGAAGCCAAATTTGGTAAGTACAAACCACAACGGACAAGCGATATGGTGAAAGAGGCAATAGCAGCAATCGAACAAACGCAAGGTGCGTCCGTAAATACGATCAAGAAATACATAATTCAAAATTTCAAAATCGACATGACAAAGCGTTAAGTATCAAGCATCAAATTGTATTTGACGAAGGTGTCCGTGGCAGAGGGTGAACTTTTGCGAATCAGCGGGATTGGAGCGATCGTGAGTTTTAAGATCAACCCTGGGGTCGGGTGCATAAAGATTTACGTAAAAATAGCATTTTTAGCGTGATCGCTAAGCTTTGCGTTATCCCCCAATTAGCAATAGCGAGGTGTGCATAAAAACGTTTGCTATAGTACTATCTTACTTGCGTTTAGCTAGAACTACTAAGTATCTATAGCACAACGCCACGTGCAAATGGCTGATTCTACAAGAAATTCAAACAATATATTTTCACGCCCTTCTGATAGTTCTGAGACACTAGCTGATATTACAGACGTATTTTGCCATATATGTAGGCGCTATGTCTCATCTTGAGAAAAAGCACAAGGCTGATATAGACGAGTTACAGAAGTCGGCAAGAAGTCCATTACCCCTAAAATTGACAAAAAGGACAAATTTGTTGAATTTAGTATACATGTATGCCACGTTTGATGCCAATCGATGTAACTATAATATATGAAAAGTATTTCCTACAGTCGGAAAAGGCAAAATCTGCAACTTAGAGACAGTAAGTTTTTAGAGAACTCCACTACTTAAGGAGTCATGAAATTTAGATTTAAGTACGGTTAGTGTTGTCTTCATTCAGTAAATGAAACTTGCCATTGGGAGATTGTAGACTCATGATCAGACAACTATGCTGGCGAATGGAGAATGAGACGTTTAAAAGGAAGAACCAAGAACTTAGACTGTGAGTGTGCCCGTGTGCTTGACCAGCAGAGAAGAAAACAAATTGTGTTAATGTATTAATTTATTCTTACTTATTTCAACTTCAACTTCAACCATTTAAAGGCCAACATCAACTATCAACTAACAATTTAGACAGTAACGAAAGGATATATAGATGAGAAATGTTTCAGACACAGTGAAACTCTAAACAACTATATAAGAATCCACACTAGAGAGAAAGAATATCAGGATATATATACATATGTTGCAGCTCTGGCTGCTTATGTTAACAAACTCTGACGTAACGAGTTGCCCCGTGTGATGCTGCGCCGGCTGTACGAGCTGCATGTAAAAATCACTCAACGACGATGACGAGAATCTATCTGGGCTGAGGCAAGAACTGCAGACAAAAACGGCAAACAAGAAATGCAAGTCTCGCTGAAGCACATGCAGTGTTGAATTTAGGATTATTTCTATTAATTTTGCGCAAACTCACAGGTATTATTTTTTCAATAACTAAAACACGGTGCGGGGCAGCTTCCCCGCATTGTGGATTACGATGAAGGCAGCAAATTTAGGAGAATTTAACTAATGTGTTACTCAAGTTTTGGGTTAGTCAGCCCCAAACGAGAATTGCTATACTAAATTCCGAGCCTTTTCTTAGTTTCTGCCTCACCTAAGTCCATAGTGAATCATTTATAGTGCTAAATACGAGTGTAGGATGACTTGATCGCTGTCAAATATACAAATGCATTGAGTGGAAATTTATAAAATGTAAACAGATTTTAATGTTTTTTGTCACTTGTAATTGTTGTGTATAATATCGCTATTCAACTGTAGCTATCGATAATCGAATCGGGGCCCCCAAACGATGCATAATAACGATATTTCTATCGATCAGTGCATCACTAGAAAACAGTGATGAAATCGATGTATAGGTAAGTGCAAACATCTAGATCTTGATCTTGATCTTGATTATATGTCGCAGGAACAGATACTATTATTAGGCGACAGGAAATGTTACATGGTTCCCAGCAATTGGTGAAAGGTAAATTCCAGGTCATTTTAAGGTATTTTCAAGGGTTTTTCATCAAATACCAGGTCAATTTATTTTTTTCTATCAAATTAAATGGCTTTCTGAAGTATATTGTAATCAAATTGACCCAAAAATATTGCAAAAATAGATAATAAATAAATTTAATTTGTTAGTTTGTTGTGTGGTGGAATCAGGCAGGCCAACAGACTCTGATTCAGAGCTACTGTAGTCCCCATGGACATGCCGGTCCTATAACATGATCAAATGTCTCTTGGTTAGTATTAGTCGATTTTATATACGTAGGCAAATTTATTATTAGTGTGTTAAAATTCCCAATATTTAGTCTCATGAATAATTTTTATACAACCTGTCGCATAATTGAGTCATCTACCTCAATTATGCAACGTCTAACCCCATATCATATCCTATTTATTTCATAATCCATATAAGTATATATCATTGTCAATTAAACTAGACAATGACTAGAACGCCTTAGAATAAGGCTAACCATGTTATGCTCGTCAAGGGCGGTCCCAAGAACATGTGGCGCTGTCGTCTGCCGAGGGCGGGACTTGCCACTCACGTGACAGGCACGCAGCATCGCTAGCACAAAACTAGCCGCCGCCAGACGACAAGACTCTTAGAGACTTAAACAGCAGACTCTCACAAACAACTGGCACACT
>JAGTTF010006044.1:0-34103 GCA_019095985.1 Streblospio benedicti
CCTGAATTGTCATATAGAAATGATTAACAAAAACATTTGAAAATTTAAGCATAACCATTAACAAGAAACTTTGTAGAGATGGTTGATCATGCACTTTTTACTTATGACATTTAGGAAACAAATGTAAAAACTAAAGTTGGCACTGTCTTCTATGAGCACTTTAGATATGGTTTAGAGTTCTACAAATATTAAGACTTGTGATTACTGTTATGGATATTTTTCTTTATTTTGCTGATACCTCGCTGGGTTGAAATGAAGCACATGACAGTTGATTCTAAGAAGAGGTCTGTAGTGGCCAGGTCGGAAAATGGAGACGCCTAGCAATGTGTTCCTGTAAAAAATTAAGACCATAAACTAAATGAGATGTAACATACAACATAGTGTTTTCATTTTTATTATTAATAGGTGTTAGTGGGACAAAATAAAGAATAAACGTACGGTGGGGGGATAAAATGTTAGTAGAGTGCAAGATAAAAGCAGAGATGAGAAGAAAGGGGTTAATAAGGTGGGGGATGAGACACATTGGAAATCTTATTCTTGAAGATATCCAGTGATTTGGATGACAGTGTGTCTCTAGGGAGCTGATTCCAATCTACTATTGTACGAGGGAAAAATGAATACTGGTGATATTGGGTACGGGATACTATGGGTTGGAGGTGGACACCATTTCTTTGCAGGAAAAAGAATTTGCAAATTGGTAGGTTTACAAGGCCATGCACTATTTTATACGTTAAACAGAGTCTACTATTTACTCTACGATGGGCTGATACAGCTACACTTGTGAAGTCTCGTGCTGGTACACTGGGCATTTATGGGGTTTTCAGGGCGAATTGTGGGGTCAAGGGCACTTGTGGGGTTTGTGGATGAGAAATATTATATAAAACAATTAATTATCGGCGATTTCTCACCACAAGTCACCTACAAGTTAAATACATCATATACCTTCTAAAAATGATAATATAACAAATTTACTCACAGTATTTTTAGATATTGAAAGTGGTCAAATGGGCCACTAGAGCTTCAATCTGTCGGCTAAACATTTGATGGTTTTGGAACATCGGGCTTTCATAGCCCATTCTTTTTGTGGTGAAGTCTGTTGACAAGTGTCTTCTATATGACGAGGACTGTGAATTATCCGACTCTTGTGCATTGGAATGTGTTTTTTGTGTATATTTTCACATCAAAATACTTCCACGTGGAGTACTTTTGTATTTGATCGCATGCGCATCTTGTCCGCGCACGTTGGCTGATACAGCTACACTTGTGAAGTCTCGTGCTGGTAAACTGGGAATTTATGGGGTTTTCAGGGCGAATTGTGGGGTTTTGGATAATTTATGCGTGATTGACATGTGCATCAGCCTGCATCAGCCTTTATCTTGATGTCTTCACTCCCAGACCTATGGTAACCTCATTTACATCGAGGCTTGTATCAAATATCGAATGTGATTGGCTAAGGTACGGCAGCTGCAACCAATCAGGATACACAATTAGTAAAGACTTCTTTATTTTAGTGAGAAATGAAATGGGCGGAGCCATCGTCATTTTTATGGGAAATGAATTAACGGACGGATTTTGGCTGTCCGAAAAATTATGAAGTCCCACTCTAGGATTAATTTTGGGCGCGTTTCAGACAAAAATAAGGAGGTCGAAAACCCCACAAGTGCCCTTGACCCCACAATTCGCCCTGAAAACCCCGTAAATGCCCAGTGTACCAGCACGGGACTTCACAAGTGTAGCTGTATCAGCCCAGACACACATTCTTCATATACATTATCACAATACTTCATATACTTGGCCTTCAGATATGCTCTTATCTTATGACATTTGTTTTATAACTTTACATAACAAAGTGAGGGAGACACAATGTTATCAGTCAGAGATTGAAAAGCAAAGCCATTGACATCTTTTCACATCGTCTTCGGCGACCATCTCGGATACTTGCTTCAGGAAATGAACTTATCACCTTTATGCAAATGTGTAATCGCCAGCCAGCAACAGGGATTACAGTCACGGGACAAATACTGCCCTCTGATTTCTCCTAAGTCACCGTCACCTTAGTTACAGTTCAATCTTCTTTTAAAGAAGTTACCAATAATATTCAGGCAAAAACGTCCCTTACGATCTTTATTTAACACTGTCCATTCATTTTGACAAGTCGAAAAATTTAAGAAGACGTATTTTATAAGTTGTCTTAGTTCAAAAATAATATGAATGGCCCGTAGTCATCTTATAATAACACAAACGACAGTATGACATGTGCAAGGATACTTACATGTCATATTTGCTCTGCTAAAAATCTAATATTTACAACGTTTATAAGAGGATAATGTTATATATAACATGATGGATTGTGGATAACGACATTCTCTGTGTATTTGAGTCATTCAGAGGTTAAATGACCTAGCCATAACGAAAATATTACAATTTGAAAGTTTTAGCATTGGCACAATGGACACATGACTGTTTATACTCAGCAGTTTCCGCAAGTTCTTGCACGGGAATGTCCTTAAGTATCATGCTGTAAGATAAATCGTGGATTGTATCAAGTTGGAGGTGGTTGTAATAGACTTAGCATATAAGCTTACTAAGATCATTATATAGACAGTTGCTAGTGATTGAGTTTCTCGTTCTGGACATTGTATTATGTGAGGAGTCATGTTGGAAAAGTCAAGGTCACCCGCATTTGTTGACAAGCTAATGGTGCTTATACTCTTGTTAATGTTGATAGTGAAAACCGATTACAACACCTCATTCTTTCCACCACAAGCAGTGAGTGCAGATCCCACATTAGCCTCCCATACATCAGATGACTGTAGCTACTATGGCCCTGTGGACACAGTGTCACATGTGTTGTACTTCCAACCAAGAAGACTCTTAGCCAGGCCAACTAAGATGCATGCAAACAGACTTTTGGTCCTTCACCTGTTACTGATGTTAGCAGGAGACCTGGAGCTGAATCCAGGACCTCAATACCCATGCGGACGCTGCAACGAGGAGGTGAAGTGGGATGCAGATGCAATATTCTGTGATGGTTGTGAGACTTGGCTTCACATAGATTGTATCAACATGAGCCTAGGACGGTACCACAGTCTAGCGGGTCATACTACATCCTGGATCTGTGGTGAGTGTGGGCTGATGAATATGAGTTCATCACTGTTTAACAGCTACAGGGAACTGTCAACAAGAAATACTTACCAGCCTCTGACAAGCCTAGGTAGTGAGTCTGAGTCCGAATTCACCCAATCATTCAGCTCGGTATCATCACCGGGAGCTCCTAAACACGCTTCATCGCCAAGACCCGCCCAAAACCAGAGACAAAGAAAGACACCTCCCCGAATTTTGACAATGGTGAATGTCAACTGCCAGAGCATCAACGCCAAGAAGGTTGAGTTCAGCCACATGATCACGAGTGTGAAGCCGGATCTGGTCATAGGCACAGAGTCCTGGTTATCACCCAGTAAAGGCACAAGTGAATGTTTCCCATCAGATACTTACCAGGTTGAAAGGCGTGACAGGGACGATTCCTATGGTGGAGTATTCATTGCAGCAAAAAACGATCTCATCCTGGATAGACTACCAGAACTTGAGACAGACTGTGAGATTCTGTGGTGCAAACTTGACGTGAGAGGATCCAAGACACTGTACGTGGGGGCATATTACAGGCCACACGAAGGAGACGAAGCCAGCCTTACTCAGCTTGAAGCTTCACTGGCTCGCATCGGCCCAAACAAAAATATCCTCCTGGCTGGTGATTTCAACTTTCCAGGCTGGGATTGGAAGAACCACGTAGTCAAGCCATGCAAGTACCCAACACTACATCATCAGTTTGGGGAGTTGTTAGACGACATGAGTCTAAAACAGTTGATTGAGAGTCCCACACGTGGCCCAAACACCCTGGATCTTGTTCTGTGCTCCAACCCAACCAGATGTGAGAAGGTGAGAGTCATCCCTGGCATCTCTGACCACGATATCCCGTTAGTAGAATACGATGCTAGGCCTATTCGCCACAAACAGAAGAGAGAGGTGCCACTCTACAGCAGGGCACGCTGGGACAGGTTCGGTCAACTGCTCCAGAAAGTTACCACACACATGGACGACGTCTACACAAGCTCCAGTGTAGATGACTTGTGGGACATGTTTAAGGGCGCTGTGAAAAAAAGGGATAACCGACAATATCCCACACAAGATATGTAAGCAACGAGACCAGTTACCACGGGTCACCCCAACCATCAGAAGGCTGATCAGAAAAAGAGATAGAATTTGGAAGAAGAGCCGAAAGGATGAGAGGTACAGAGACAGAGCAAAGGCGGTGAAACACCAGCTGCAGAAGGAGATGAGACAGGCCTATTGGACACACTTAGAGACAATTCTAACACCAGGAGAAGAGGCAGGAGAACACCGCTGCATGAAGAAGTTCTGGTCGTTTATAAAACACAGTAGGAAGGATAACATTGGAGTATCATCACTGAGAGAGGGAGGCATACTAACATCAGACGCCAAAGAGAAAGCAAACATCTTGAATAGACAATTCGAATCCGTTTTCACCTGTGACACAGAATACCCAGCTGAACTTAAACTGCCAGACGGAACTTTCCCTGTCATGAGGGACATTGAGATAACTCAGCCAGGTGTGCTCAAATTGTTACAACAGCTCAACGTGCACAAGGCTCCAGGTCCAGACGGCATCAGCCCTAGAGTACTGAAGGAGCTCTCCCATCACGTGGCGCCGATGCTGACTATGATTTTCAAGAAGTCATATCTCACTGGGACAGTACCAAAGGATTGGAGACAGGCATATGTCACCCCCATCTATAAGAAAGGGAATAAGAATGACGCCTCAAATTACCGCCCAGTGTCCTTGACTTGCATAGCCTGCAAACTCATGGAACACATCATCACCAGCAACCTGATGGGTCATGCCAGGACACACAAAATACTCTATGAGCTACAACATGGATTCCGGGACCGCCGATCATGTGAAACACAGCTACTCGAGTTCACAGCTGACATCACCAACAATATGCAGTGTGGCCAGCAAACTGACATCCTTATAATGGACTTCAGCAAGGCCTTCGACAAGGTCAGTCATACACGGCTCATCTTGAAGCTTCACCACTACGGGGTCCAGGGAAGGACCAATGCATGGATCCAGGCTTTTCTCGGGGAAGGGAACAGCAGGTAGTACTTGACGGAGAGTACTCGTACAGCGCAGAGGTGAGATCGGGCGTGCCACAAGGATCTGTCATCGGACCTTGTTTATTTCTGTATTATATTAATGACATTCATGAAAATTTGACATCTAGTGTGCGTCTCTTCGCTGATGACACCCTGGTATACCTTACCATCAGATCTGACTCTGACCGTAAAGTGCTGCAGTGTGACCTCGATCATCTAGCAGCTTGGGAGGCACGATGGAAGATGGCCTTCCACCCTGAGAAATGCCAGGTCCTCCGTATCACCAGGAAACGGAAGCCATTGGACACCAGCTATGTGCTACATGGGCACATACTTGAAGTGGTAAGTGAGGCCAAGTATCTGGGGGTCCTCTTCACTAAGGACCTGACATGGGGTCGGCACATTTCCTGCATCACTGGCAAAGCCAACAGGACACTGGGTTTCCTCAGACGCAATCTGCGTATCAACTCACCAGAACTCAAGACCACGGCGTACATAAGCCTCGTCAGGCCACTGGTTGAGTACGCTGCAACTGTATGGGACCCATATACTGACAAGGATGTAAAGGAAGTAGAGAAAATTCAGCGGAGGGCAGCGCGATATGTGCTAAACAGGAACCACCAGACCTCAAGTGTAGAATCCATGATCACACAACTACAATGGACATCACTAAAGGAGAGAAGACGGCAGGCGAGATTATACATGATGTATAAAATTCAAAACAACCTAGTAGCTGTTGATAAAGACCGTTATGTGTCCAGTGTCCCAAGGACATCCAGGAGGACTACCAATGTCCACGCCCTCTATGCACAGCAGTCAACCAAGGACTATCACCTAAAGTCCTTTTTCCCCCGTACCATAAGGGACTGGAACAATCTTCCATCAGATACTGTGACAGCGCTGACCCTGGAGGAGTTCAAGTCACGGGTGGCAGGATTCTGAGTACCTGCTTTGTTTTTAGACTGCACTGTAAATTTTAACACTTTTTGTTTTATCCTTTGTACATGTGTCACACCAAGCCATCTTGCATAATCTGGCCCCCTGGCTGAGATTCAGTGGGGCCCTTTTTAATGGTGTGTGCGACATTATGTATCGCGTCGCGACACCATTAAATATGTCTATTTTTTTTTACTTTCAATTTAAGAGAATAAAGAGGAAAAGCATTTTAATTGTAAGCTCTACTATCTTTTATTTACATTATTGAATTGGTGATCTACAATGAAAATAAATAATTCCTATTAGGATTCCTATTAGGATACATAATATCCTGAGAATAACATCACTACACCTTCAATATACTTTATATTATTCACTGTAAGCACATGGCATCCATGTAGAACATAAGATTACTGTTTCTACTAAAACTCTCACATAACACATCACATAACACACCATAATCTCAATTCTCAGCATATAAAATACAGATAAATATTAATTTTGATAATTGCAAATGGTTCTCACATAATACACATATATTTACATAAAAAGCAATTACAAATTCTGTGGCACTCCCTTTGTGGAAAGACAAAGTTCTAATATCCTCTTTAGTACCTAATTATTGTATTTGCTTAAATGAAATTGATTTCTATGTCCTTCATCCTATGGTACATGTGATTTGTAAACCTTCACTTGGCTGCACCACTCAATGTAACTGGCATTTATAATGAGGGGCACAGAGTAAAGGTCATATAACAAAGAATAACATTATTTGCTTGACCTTAAACAAAGACAGTACTTTCTTGTATAAGACAAAGGAAACCAGTACTTCATCAACCATGGTACACACTAAATTACAAAGGTCATATAGAACAAAGAATAACTAGTTACTCGACCCTAAATAAAGACAGTACTTTGTTGACTATTTTAAGACAAATGAAACCAACATTTTATCAACCATGGTACACACTAAATTACATCTGTGAAAATTATGATAATTATTAATGAAATATTCTAGAATAGAAATCCTCTCATTACTGGAAAATTTAAAAACACAATATTTTTCTTATATTACATTCATTGTCAGGGAAGAAGCAAATCAAGATAAAAACATATACCTCACAAAGCACGTTTTCTTACTTTTTGCCTGGCAAATTGTCTGGTTTTTCTCTAAATTGCGAGATTACCACTTAAATGCTTGTAACTAACTGTGGCAATATCTGGGGCCCAAAAGAAATTTACCAGTGGCCCCATTTATTTAGAGCATTTGGGTGTATGCATCTTTAAATGTAAGTTGGGGCCCCAGATCATTTCATTGACAAATATATGTTAGGGGCCTCTTGATTTGGTGCTTTTTACGTCAAACATTTGAAATGTAATCCAGCGTTGCAATATCTGGGGCCCAAAAGAAATGTACCAGGGGCCCCATAAGTTTTTGAGCATTTGGATGTGTGCCAGTTTAAATGTAAGTTGGGGCCCCAGATCCCTCATTTCATTGGAAAATATATGTTAGGGGCCTCTTGATTTGGTGCTTTTACGTCAAACATTTGAAATGTAATCTGTGTTGGGGCCCAAAAGAAATGTACCAGGGGCCCCATAAGTTTTGAGCATTTGGGTGTGTGCCAGTTTAAATGTAAGTTGGGTCCCCGGATGCCTCATTTCATTGGAAAATATATGTTAACATGAAAATCTGGGCCCCCCAAATTTTAATGAGGGTGCCCCCTCTTATTATTTGGGGAGTAAAGTTTTGTCATTTTTAATTGTGATGATACTTTACTTTTAAACATCCCAACACAGTATATTTAAGTACCGTAAATCTCGTTTTCGTGTGAAAATATCAACTTGTATGGTAATAGGTTTGATCAAGTTTCCTATAAAAGACAAAAGATACTTTTAGTAAAAAAGAACTGTCGTCTGCTTAAAAAAAGAACCCGCAATTTGATGTACAGTGTACGTTGTTTCGGTTTTATGATGTGCGAAAATGAACTTCAAACGGCGTGTACGGTATTTACCCCTGTGCCTTGAATGATATCACAATCCCAAGCAGCGATGTTTGTAAATGTTACACGGTATGCGCACATTGGTAAACACACTGTCAACGGGTTCAAAGTCAGTGTAACAAAAAACTGTATGTATATCTAGGTGTCATATTAATGTAACGTGGTGCTATGATTGTTCCAGAAAATGCTCCCCCAAATTTATGACCATATAAGGGTAATGTTTACATTTGAAACAAGGTTCACGTACTTTACAACTGTGTCCGTGGTTGTTTTAAAATGCCACAATCACGCTGTAGTTGGTGTGTATAGATGGGATAAAAGCACAAAGCCAGTGAGAAAAGAATGCGTGCAGCCCATTTAAAAAGAACTACATGAGTTAAAACTGAAACTTTTTCATGTAAAAGTGGCTCATTAAAATGAATAAATGATAAACATTGAAATACCTTATATTAATGCATACAGAAATTGTATTAAGTTGAAGAGGAACAAATTGGCATGTTTAAAAATGACACCACGAGATGGAGCTTTAGTATTAGAACCCATGTAGGGCTCTACATATCAGACATCAATATTGCACTGGGGGATTAACATTTCACTAATATAAAGGGTATTGCATGTAAAGGGAGATAAGGAAATATTCATCGAGTGGAGTTGTCACAGCTCGAGTGAGCGCCAGCAGTGTGCACGTGTGTGTTGACAGCAGGATTCATCCTGCCATGGTTTATGGGCCTTGTGGTCATCAGGGTCTTGTACATGTTTATACAAAGCTTTTTCAACTAACTTAACTTTGTGTTCTCGTGATTCTCCGACTATTTTGAATAATATACTCAGTAAGAACTTAAAAACTGTTTTATCATTCTTTTAATAAACTGTGCAATACTCAACGATAAAGAATATATTCTTTTTGATGACTTAACATCTTAACTAAAAGCAAATCATGTTCTGGGTGACTAGTATGAAAAAAGTTACGAATAACAATATATCCTCAAATAACCAATGATAATGATAACCCTGTAATCAAATATTTGCCAGTAACTACCATATGTGAAGATGTTATTCCAACATTATTATCCATCCATTAACAATACTTTGATGAGTTTGCATGGGAAAAGTTGTATACATTGATATATATATCAATGTTATCTGTCATACAGTAACAAGTTATATGTTATGAACAGTTGTAAAGTGATATAGTTTCTGAAAATCTATTACTGATTTGGAGCTCACATTTTAAAATCAGATGCTTGTATACTTCTACAGAAAATGTAGATGCATACACTGACAATGTTTCACCTAAAATCCATTTGCTGTTTGGATGATTGTAAACGGTAATAAATTTAGTAGAACCTACAGTGTACAATTAAGACCACCTCTATAATAAGACCACCTTTCTCGGTCCCAATCCTTCAAAATGATTCCTATGGCAAATGCCATCAAATATCTTTACAAAAATTAAACTAGTGTTCATTCATAAACTAAAATACTGAATACCCTGTAGCTTGTAGTATCTAGTCTAGGTTGAATGTTGTGATACATGCATATGATCATGAAATTTTGCAACTTGATAGTATGAATTCTGTTCTAACTTTCTTAATATATATAGCACAATCTCCATTAAAAGGTCATTTTTATCGTGGAATGACCATAAACAATATGCATCAAACAGAAGATTGTATTTCATAGTTCTAATGCAACTTTTAAAAATCAACAAGACATCTGGTTTCAATCAAAAAATCATTAGCAAGACTGAATCTTCAGCAGATAGAATTGAATTAAAAGTTTAAGTTATAATTTCTTTATTGATAGGCGTAGAAGCTTACAAAAATTTTGTTTGTTATGCAACAAACGCATATAATATAGAGACCTAACATGCACTAATCAACAAATGTGTATGAAAAGTAGAATTTCTGATTAGAGGTGAATTGCCACACCATGCATATCAGTTGTCGCGGCTTTGACAAGAAAAATAAATACACCACGTGCACAGGTCTACACACTTGAACACGCATACATCACAGAATGACAGCGCCTAGTTTCTACGTGAAATTTTCGGGTTATGTGCTGCACTGAGCGGGAGTAAAACGGTTTTATAGCAGGCAGTGCTGCTGGTGTTTATTTAGCTTTGTTTTACCCAGTGTAATAGTTGTAAAACTTTATGCATGCTGCGATACACATACACATTAACTCATTTACTAAAGGACATATTTTAAACTCGCATTTTTTTATAGAAAAATAATGTACAAAAAGATAGTTGATAAAATCCAAAAACATACTTCCAAAAATTAATTGTTCTATTGTTTAAGCTACCGGTAATCTGAAGTCAGCATTCAAGCTGCAAACATTGCATTTGCAATTGGTTGGGAGACAGTCGGTAAAACTATATAAAGCCTTTACATTCCTTTATAGATTTTACTTGTTGTTGTGGATCATTCCATATCAGGAGCTCCACGCCTCGCAAAGCGAGTTGTGCTGCTTAGAAGCATTACATTAGAAATGAGTTGTGCTGAGGATGGATGATAGACAGAAGAACAAATCAATCAGACGATACAGTCCGACTTTTTGAAATGGATGATCAACAATAATAATGTCTTTTTTGTGAAATAATGTAAACTCTATAATGTTTTCATATCGTCAAAACTTGCACAAGTAAACCAGTAAAAATAATATAGGGCAACTTCAGTACAAGCAGGTGGATTAGTAGCACGTGAAGTAAATAAACAGATAGCATTGCTGCACGTGGCTGTAGTAAAGCAGTTGGGTTTCATAGTAAATTTTGCAAATTATACTCTGCACATTAATTTTGTCTGATCTCAGCCATGGGAGATAGCCGTGGGGACAAAAAAATCTCCCACTGCTATTTCATTCATGAATTTGCATGAAAGTGGGAGAAATTTCAGTATCTAAGTCTCTGCATGTTGTGGTCATTCAAAAGTTGAACACAATCAGTTTGTAATAAAGAATTATGGCTTTGTTTCTTATCTGCAGAATAATTATTATTACATGGATTGATATAAATACAATGTGTCTATTGTCCACAATTTAAGAAAAAAAAACACAAACAAAATATATGATGTCTTGAGCCAAACGATATAAATATGATATTTAATTATATTTAACAAACTCTCATTCGTAGCCTCTGTTTATGTTGAAAGGAAAGCTCAGTACTTCAGCAAACCATAAGGTTAAAATATCAATCCTTCAACCACTTTAAATCTTTTACAGTGGGGTATGTTGGGGAGTGAGTGAAATTTGCATTTTATGAGATTTTATTACATTTTAAAATATTTCATGACTTTTTTTGATGGGTAAATATGAACATGTGGCACTGTAGAGAAATGTGTTGATTCTAACTCTGCAAGAGCATTACTCAGTGGAAGATCCAGGACTTTCAAGAGGGGTCATGTGATTCACCTAGTCAAATACATAGTATGCATTTCTCAGTAGCACATCCAGTATTTCTAAAAGGGGGGAAAGAAAGTACAATCCACAGTAATCAAGACATTATGAACATGATCAAAGATTTGCCAGGAAAGAATGTGGCTCCGTTATTTAACATCACTGTCTGTGTGTTGTATTTGTCTTGCCATACTGTGTATAAAGAGTTACTAGCAACTAACTCACCTTCAGCTTATTGTTTTCCAGTGAGAGTTCGTCTAACCTCTGCATGATGACCTTCATCTGTGTGTCTGGGCTCTCAGTGTCACAGCTCTGGCTGGTGCACTGCGCAAAGCAGCAGGGAGCCAGCAGCAACAACGCAAACGTCAGCTGCAACAGAAACATTCATGTGAAGTTGTTGAAGTTTATCTGTTCCACGTGTAAACTACATGTAATTCTTGGTGATTGTTTTTTCATTTAATCATATTTTTCTAATCATTATGTTGAAATCATTACTTTGCTACAAAACGCACCTAAAACATTTTTTGCAGTGATCGTATATATATATATTTAGACTATCCTAGTTTCAACAAAATATTAATGTTTGGTGCTTAATACACGTACATCTTCTTAATTTCTTCAGGAGTAGTAATTTGATTATAATTTTCATTATTTCATGTTGATGTATTGCTATTTCAAAAGGTATTACACGTAGAATATGCTTCTAATGATTAGTTAAAGAACGTTTCATACGAAAAAGTTTAAAGTTGATTTACAAAAAGCAAAAGAAATGTAAAACAAAAAAGGCAAGATTGAAAGATTATTTGGTAAACATATAACACTATTAATAGTACTAATATGCTCTGTTAATTCCCATCATGCATCAGCTTCAAATGTATACCTGATTCATTCATTCAGTGTACATATTATGTATCTTACACAACAGAGTTTTGAATTCAATTCCTAAACATAAATGTTTGCAACGTGTTTTTGAAGAATGGCATGGTTCAGTAATGCTTTTACTGTTAATGCCTCCGTTTATGCAGTGCTCCAAAAGATAATTTTGACACACAATTTAATACACAATTACGGACTCACACAGTAGCCTTAAACTCCATGCTTCCCTCTTCAAATTTCTGCCTCTAAATGACTGTAATGATTCATGAGATCACAACGCTACATTTTGGTTCCTTCAAATGCACTACTTCTGTTTACATTGGTGAGTGTCATGATATGCATGCACACGTGATTTCTTTGCCTGCAAGTTTGAATCCCAGCGATCCAATGCAGACAAATGCGACATAAGGCCATACCTCTCAAAATATAGCATTGCCCATTACTCTTATAGTCGGATGTTTGTTTCAATACATTTCTGCTGGAAATGCATAAAGATCATATTCTATGAAAAAACGCCAACTTGAACAGCACACAGTTGTGCAGAAATACATTGATATCAAAAAGAAAATATTTCTTACCTTAAACATTTTATCTGTGGATGAAGTGCCAAGTGAACAGTAGAGAAGCGAAGTGCGAATGGGGCTTGCACGTGAATCTACAGGTATAAGAACCCCACTGGACAGGAAAATATTACCATATTAGGTAACATCACATCATGCAACAAAAATCAGGAAGTTCGTTTATTTTGTACAATTCATAAAGTTAACGTAATTTTAGACACATGATGCACCACGCCGTGATGCTGGCATGCGTGCCTGAAATGCATACCCTGGCATGTCGTAAACCCCCACATCAAGCGGGTTTTGCATTAATTTTGCCTGTGTGAGAATAATTTCAACTATGCAGACGACAGATTTATCATCACGACGTGCCGTGGTTTGGTGTTAGGAAAGAAATAATTAATTACCTGAAATTCAAACTTTTTATACTGGTTGCGGGCCAGGGCATCACGATAAACTGGGTTACTGTGTGCTGCATCAACTATGTATGTGGTTCATCTAATTTACATGTATTAGCTTTTAGATTACAAAACAGTTGTCACAAAATTTACAAACACCTGACACATAAACCATCTAATAAGGGCAGATCAGCACGCATACAGCGAGCAAATGTGAACGGTACCAGTCGCCAGTAACTGGGTGTGTAGGCAAAGGGCCAAGCCATGAGTCACCACCTCCATTAAACTTAAGGATATAACATTTCCATTTCTTCCCACTAACGTACAGTAATTTGTTTCATACTTTTGCTAAAATTGGTAAAACGTGTAACTAAAATGTATAGTTAGTCATATTTCAATGAACATAAAGGGTTGGGGAGACAGGACAAATGCAGGAAATGTATGTTTCCAATACTTTGGCTTTCTACTTTTACTGTTTCATGGCAATGCTATGAAAGATTCACATCAAGACAAGGCAAATATATTATCTGTTGTGACCTTAAATGACGGCGTTTTCAAAATCATTTGTGAAAGGAAATAATCTATATATATAAAGGAAGAGGCGATTTTTTGCGTCACAAAAGGCTTTTTAACAACAAGACCTACACACTTCAAATTATGTATGTACCATCAGGACAACTTGGTGGTCGTTATAATGTCACATTTCAAATCAAATAAATTGGTTTTAATGAGAAAAACAAGAAAAACGATTTTTTAATAAAGGTTGCTTACAGGACCATGTTTGTTACAGGTACGTAATACGTTCAACGTTTGTATATGTCAAACGTACGTTGCACGTCACACGTACAGTCATACAATGAAGGAGCTGGGCATTGCAGTTGCTGTTGTGGGGAGGGTGGTGATGGGGATGGAGGTGCATTTTATCTGCTCCGGACCTGTTTTGAGGAGGGGTGTTGGCAGAAATGGTGTGATGGTGTGTGTCCATATGGCGGGGGGGCGACATGGCTGGTGTCCACATGGGGTGGGCGTATGGCTGGTGGTGAGGCAGGGAGGAGCATTTAATATGTTCCAGCTCTCATCAATTTCAACCCGAGCAGCAGCAGAAAGGGGGTGATTGAGATGTACATTTAATGGTCTGCACGTGTTTACCAGGCGTAGGAGTAGCTGGAGGGGGGATATTAGACTGATCAAGCATTGCCACATACATGTAGTGTGTGTATGGCTGTCACATATGTAATTTTTAACTCAGTTGAATGTATATGTCCTAATTTTAAAGATTTGGATGATTATGAAAAATTTATATTTATTATGTCAGCTGAAGGTCAAATAAGTAAACTGGTTAGTCAACTTTGTAAACATGTTATTTTATATGACAAAGAAAATTGACATTCGTATCACTTTGGAGCTCAGTATCTAATATGATGACATTTGGAATAGTTGATATACTATATTTTTATATAAAATAAGCTGTACTATACTATATTAGTGTATAATATAGTACCATGCATAAGTGTAACATAATCCCATAATTAGTTTAGTGTGTTTTGTAATTTTGTATATATGTTTAATTCTTGGTTGTGTTGGTTTATTTTTGGTAGTACTGATAGATTTAATGTAAATCTAAGGTGAAAGTAAACTCATTCTTATTCTTATTCTTATTCTTATTCATATGACTGTGGGAAGAAGGTGATGGAAGTGTATTTAATCTTTCCCAGACCCTATAGTGACGGGAGTTGGTGTGAGGGATGTGGGACAGGGGAAAGAATGGGAAGGGAGGAGCATTCAATGTGTTTTTGATCTCATCCGTTTCAACCAGAGCAGCATCAGATAGGGGTGCATTAATTATGGACCTGTTTAGATGGGGATGGGGTAGAGAAGGTTGGGGAGAGAAGAGGGGGCGGCGGGTTGGAAGGAAGGGTAGGGATGAGTGGGACATTTAAACTGCTCCGCACGTGTTTACCATAGGTAGCAGTAGCTGGGGGAGGGATATTAGAGGGATCAATCATTGCCATATTTAGTACATTTAGTGTGTAAATGGCTTAGACATATGACGATGGGAGGACGGTGATGGAGGTGTATTTAATCTGTCACAGACCTGTATACTGACGAGAAATGGTTAGAGGGATGTGTGAGAGGAGGAAGTATGTGGAGGGAGGAGCATTTAATGTGTTACGGATCTCATCTGTTTCAACCCGAGCAACGCCGGGTAAACAGCTAGTGTCTTTATATACAGTAAACCTCTAATGAAGTAGTCAGTTTATGGATGTTTGCAGATAACTTTTTATAAGTGGACAGTGTATTGGTACTCACTACTGTGATTTGATTTTGGCTTGAGTGACATGGTATTGAGCCTCAGTCGGTTTTGTGGTGGGTGTTGAGTAAACCTACACTGTGGGTACAGGTGAGGCTGGTGAACGTGATTGTGACATGACTGAGGAGCTGGTAGTTCCAGATAAGCGCATATCCCGGGTTTATGACTGTCACATCATAGATGAGGTGGCAACAATCCAATGAAAATGACATACCAAGTGAATAAGGGAGAGACAGGTGAGTTATTATCATCAATATTTCTATGATGCCAGTCCATCTTTAGTCCATGATATATTCATATTGATGATTGAACAATAACATCTTCATTTTTCATTTCATAATTTCCCAAGATAGGCAGTCTCTTCATTGAGCTTTCCAAAGATCACTCTATAAAGACTTGGGGTGGTGAGAAATAGTCGCATTAGAGATTGTCTTTTTATAGATGTGGTATCGTTATGAAGATTGTTTACCAGAAGAAATTGCATCATTCTGAACGTGGACGTAATCAGAGATTCTCATATATTTGTTCTAAATGTGTTATTCTTTGAAATGTGTGAACGTGCTAATTTGAACATATGAAAAACAATAAAACCCATTTTGGCAAGCAATTTTATTCATGGCTTTATTGGGGACAAAGACGTCACAAAACAGACACAGTAATTTATGTAAGACATGAAATAGTGTGTGAACGTGCTATTCTGAATGTATAAAACAATAACGTCCATTTTGACATGCAGTTTATTTTATTGCTTTATTTGTGACAAAGAAGTCATGTAACAGGCACAGTTATGCATGTAAAACACGAGAAGACTTTCTATGCCCCATCACTTTAAATTTGAAACGTGCCATCATGGGGGGGGGGGGGGGGGGACTACTGCTGGTCACGAAAACACTAGCACCATAACCCATATGAAATGTTTGGTATTATGCATCACCGTCACGTGCACAAAGCAGATCGTGATGTAATTCTAATCCTGTATACTCCCATAACATAAAGGTGAACCCACCTCGTTCTAACACTTACCATCATTGCTGCAAGTACTGATGAACTAAATGGACATCTTTTTGCCATCATAATCGTTTTACCAATAGAACAATGTGGGTATGTGAGCAATGTAAACATTAAATAAGGACATGAACAAAAAACTGCCTTAAAACTTGCTACGTCAAGGGATTTCATACATTCGATATTGGTAATTGTATACAGGCCACATGAAATGTTTTCAGTACCATGCCTGTCTGACAGAAATCGTATTGGCCTCGTGTATTTCCGTAGTTTCTATAGACTGTTTCAATATTGTATCATCATGCGCATATGCAATACATAACATGCCTGTATAATACATTTGAAACATCCTGTAGTCAACAGTGTCGACGCCGTATTTTCACGGGATTTAATGTAAGCCACTTGTGCGGGAGGCCCAGGATGGGGTCTCATTAAAAGAACATGTCGCATGTATGTTTTTAAAAATCTATATGGTTTAAGGTAGACGTTTCAAAGAAACCCCACACCAAGCCCCAATTGCACGTGTAGCATGAACGGTTCTTTTCAAGCTTCGTGCCAAACAGGTGTGTGTTATCCACCAGTCTATCACAACGACCTTCACATAAAGCCACGTGAATATCTAATGAATATGCATGGTAAAGTTCGGATACTGGTCTCTGACATAATTGGTATCTTTCAGAGCTTAATTCAGTCACATGGTCTTCAGCTGTACACTAAATATGATCATTTGGAAATATCGTATGTACGGGAATAAGGGGAACAGGGGGGGGGGAGGGGGGGGGGGGGAGGCACTTCCTACACCCCTGGATAGAGCACAGCACGAGCTCCAATCACTAGGTGTAAAGCAATGAAAGGTTTAACGAAGGTGCCAATGGCCTGGTTAATGTAAACTTGGAATGTTGGCTGTAAAAATCATATGTACTTTCATCTACATGTATTAACTTTTAACATGAGCACTTGGGCAATGTCCTTCACAACCATAGACCTTACAAAGCTTATGGGTGGTCAAATGGTGTGAGGAGCCATTCTGTACCCTGTGGTGAACCAGTCACAAAAGGTCACACTGATGTTTCAGATATTCTCATCAGTGAAGACTTTTTGTGGTTGCTGGCCGCTACTTTGTTGGTGTGCATGTTCAATATTCCACCAATATTAAAGCACAGGAAGATTGTAAATTTATAACTGGCCTTCACAACGCAAAATGGACGCCTCACTTCTAACCATTTGAACCAATACACCTATTTCTTTTCACCATGTGCAAAAACCAAATGTGGTAGATGGGGAGATTTTGTTTTATAAAACATCTATACAGATTACATCGACCATGAGTGAAGTATTTTGCATGTGTGCAACACAACATTGGTGTACCACGAGTGAATCATGCCATCCACGCTGACAGCCAGGCCCCTACAGGATACAAGATCGTAATACCACATACATGTATAGGCCTATCATTCTTTTGACGCACAAGAAACACACGCACCTGTTGTTTGACACTCAAGAAGCAAACAATTAACCCCAGAAATGTAATTTTATTATGACATTTATTGTTTTGAAATTGCAGCGTTGCTATTAACAAATATTTATTGTGTCTTATATTGAAGCACATATGTTTGAATGAAAAGGTTTTCAGCAATAAAAGGATAAAGCTTTGGTCTCTACTTTCAAATTTTGTGACATTTTTTCAACAAAATACGTGATATATACCAAAATAGCAAGCGTGACTGCCGTCTTGCGCAGAAGGTCATTCCGATCATTCCAACAGCTAGTTGGTGAGACTGGCAATGTTGAATAAACACAAAAGAGTTGTGAACTGGTGAAATACGTATGTAAGCCAATACTCCCCCTCATAACACTGCATTCAATGCCCATAATTGGTAGCTATTTAACAATTGGGATGCAAAATAGTTATTCTCAAATCAAGGCTGGGCTCGCGCTAAGGTTCGTTTTATCGCCATGGGCGAGAGATTTTATGGATTGGCGAGAGATTTTGCTTACTCTTTCGCCAATGTGGCGAAACATTTTTATTCAAGAAAAATTCGCAAAAAACGAATTTCGCTTGGTTTTACTTCGATATCGCACTTACCGGATATACCATTTTTCATAATGCAAACAACAATGGCGCCATTTTACAGTCGATTTGATGGACAGTTTTCGGTTCGTCAAAACGTCTTCAGTAGTTTACTCGAGTTTTAACAGTGTGACAGAATTGTACCACATGACTCGAGTAAACCACTGAAGATGTTTGCCAAATCGAAAACTGCCTATCAGAAATCGAACGCAAGCAAACAACGCAAGGAAACAAGATGGTGGCGCCACGTTTTCTATTTTTCAATGTTCGACGAAGACTTTTTACTAGAACTTTCTACAATACTGGTGTTTGTGTGCTATTATAACATTAACGCATTTACATCAGTTTAGGGTATGTATGTATACCTGTTTTTTTTTTTTAATAAATGGGCACTAGTAGAAAACGACGTGTCATGCCATTCACCAATCATGGCTACTCATGAAGGAAACGTGGCGAGCGCTAAAATATGTCTAGAAGTTGGCAATAAATTATTGGCTGGCCAAGAAGACCTTTCTAGAAGTACCAAGACTAGGCCAATCAGCAAAGAAGACGTATTCGATGATTTTTAAATAAAAAAGGTTCAATAAATAAATGAAAAAATTATTCTGTGATGTATAAATAGAAATAAACGTTCAATAAATGGATGAAAATTTTTTCTGTGATGTATACCCATGTCGATGAAGATGAATGATCAAAATGGCAGAATCTATTGAATGCCATATGTATATCTAGATGTATGCCCAGCAGTGATTTATGAATAAAAAAGGTTCAAAAATTGAATGAAAAATTATTCTGTGATGTATAAATGTAAATAAAAAAGGTTCAATAAATGAATGAAAAATTATTCTGTGATGTATAAATGTAAATAAAAAAAGGTTCAATAAATGAATGAAAATTTTAAACTTGTTCTATTTGATCTTTCACAAAACCTGAAAATACCATTAGCATTTTTTTTATTGAATGCTATCTGTCTGATACAATTTATCAATTACTTGTGCAATTTAGAATGACAATTATAAATCAATAACAGAACAATCATCATAAGTAATAAACAAAAGTAGTAATTCTGCTGACGAAGTAACTTGATGAACTTCTATGAAAAAATGTATAGCCTGCCTGGTACTTTGTCAAAAATATCTACAAAATAGTATTGATATGTAATATATTACATAGTCCAGCACATCTACTGCATTTAAAACAGTATTATACTAAATTCAAACTTGGCTAAAAAAAATTTCAATTGGCTAAATCTTTTTAGTTGTTTAGCCAATTGGCTAAAGAAAATTCAGTTGGCTAAAAAAATTTAAGCTGTTTAGCCATATGGCTAAATTTGCAATGGGTCTAGCAAGGCACACCAGGCCTATGTAGCGCACACACTGTGCCATAGTAAGAGGGTGGTCAGCTCAACTCAAAAGCATGTATTTGTAAAACACATATACCTTTATGTACATGCTATAACATAGATAAATGCTAAACCCCATTTAGTTCAGGTTAAAATTTAAGAATTTAATCATATTAGAATATTTTGCAAGCATTTAAAATCTTTGCAAATGGACAAATGTTTTTTATGAAAGTTTAAAAAGTAGTTATCATACACTTCAAACGTATTATCAACACTATCCAATAATAGCCTAGATAAGCTAAATTCAACAACAGAACGGCAGAAGCCATTATGGTAAGATTTTTCGATCCCACCGATGCGCTCTGTATCATTTTAATGGCATGCAATGTTTGGAGGACCTGTTAAATGTGGTATGGCCGTGCATGTCCGTGGATACGATCTCACAATCTCTCTGGAGACACAGACTAGTCATAAACAGAGTGACGGCTACTTTGGTTATGATACATTTGAGCTGCAGACTAATACCACCTCAAACACCACAGCGAAGCCCGCTGCAAATCTTGCCACTGCACAACCATACATTTTTATCGGGTGCTCAGTCATAAAGATTTTTTCTGACCTGTAAAGTTCATTGGACGTTGGACGTGGAACATTGACATTCGTGGGTCAAAACTTTTGTCCAGCAGTGTAGCACATCCATTATTTAGCAAGGGGGGCGTTATTTCATTGGACATTTGATTTTTCTATTGGACATTCGTAAAAACCTTTTTATTCCTCTATAGTATAGGACATCCATATTTGCAAGGGGGGGGCTTTAGTGTGCTGTGAAGCACATCCATTATTTTGCAAGGGAGGCATTATTTCATTGGATATTCACATAGCCCTAGCCATGCGCAAGGGGGTCCCAGAGCCCACTGAAGTGGGGTGAAAATAATGTTAAAATGTACTTTCATATGTCCCATGACCTATGACAGAAAGCATATGGAAATATGGGACTAATGTGGGACGGTGAGCATCTAATAAAGTGTTAACAGTGCGAAAATGAATAGCCCCAGCCATGCGCAAGGGGGTCCCAGAGCTCATCAAAGTGGGGTAAAAATAATGTAAAAATGTATTTTCTCATGTCCCATGCCCTATGACAGAACGTTTGTGGAAATATGGGACTAATGTGGGACGGTGAGCATTCAATGAAGAGTTGACAGTGCAAAAATGAATAGCCCTAGCCATGTGCAAAGGGGTCCCAGAGTTCATCAAAGTGGGGTAAAAATAATTTAAAAATGTATTTTCTCATGTCACAGTCATGCCCTATGACAGAACGCTACACAGTTAGACTAATGCCCCCCCGTTTCAAAAATGGATGTCTTACTCTATTGAAAAAAAAAAGTTGATAGGAATTTCCATTAGAAAATTAGTATATCTACCCCCGCCCCCACCACCCTTGCATAAAATAATGGATATGGTACACAGTTGACCAAAGCCCCACCCCCTTGCAAAAATGGATGTATTACTATGTTGGAAAAAAAATTAATAGGAATGTCTAATAGAAAAATTGAATGTCCAATGAAATAACGCCCCCCCCCCTGCAAAATAATGGATGTGCTATTCAGCAGTTTAACAGATTGTTCACTGCTTAGTTTTGCTGTGCTGCTAGCTCAGTGGCGCCGCCCTGTGGTGATGATGTAAAAGTAGCCCATGTATGCCATACCATATATAACATTTCATACAGATCTATACATATTTGTGTACATACGTTAAATGTACGTACATACTTAAACATACGTTAAGTACTACAACTGAAAATACTATGTAAATATTTTAGAAACAATATTTTGGATAATCTTTCTTTGAATTTAATTTTGATAATGTCTAGATAAAAGTGGAAATCACCTGGTTATTGGTGTTCTGCAATTAATTACGAAAACAACAGAAAAGAACATGGAGATATAATGAGTTTTTTAGATTTCCAAAAGATGCTAAAAGATAAGCATGTTTTTGTTTCATTTGGTACTATATATGAGTAGAAAAGTTGATTAAGCAGAAATATGTAATAGGGTATGTTGCATAAACATAAACATTGAAACAAAAAAGCATAGGTTTCGTCAGGTAATGGTGGACTGAATAATGTTGAAAGGTTCCAATGCAAACTGCGACACCAATTCAAATGAAATTGATGAATTTCTATTAACCCTTAAAAATGTAAAATCAGAGGAAAATATTGTATTGCCAATTCAACATCTACCATCTATCCCGGCCGATACACCTGAAAGTATGAAAAATATAATGTCTTTGTGTGTTTTTCCTCCAACAGGAGAGCTGGATGGTTTAAATAGCAACCAGGTCAATATCATTGCCTACATAGCAGGATATATTTTTAAAAAAATTAAAAGAAAATGCTAAAATCTGTCCACCCTGCATGATAAAAATCGCCGGACAACTCGATAAAGATGACCAAAGGCACAATTTCATATGCCAAAAAATGATGATGGTGCAAAAACTGGTCTTCTTGCACCAAGCAACGCATTGCTTGGTTTTGTGGAAAAGGTTGAATTGCAGTACAATAAGATTATTGACAAGGTTATCCATGAATCTGGAGTCAAGTCAAACTTAATTAGTAACCTACTTCAAGTGAAATTGGGCAATTTACATTGCAATGAATGTCATGTAGAACACGCTGTAACAAGACTATATGTACAAATAAGATTTCACCATTCTCTGAACCTTTATAATAAATACCTCGCTGATAACAAAGACAGTGAATTTTAAAAAGCCACTAAATTTGCTCACATGTAGGATATCAATGCTAAAAGTCTTGTTAAAGCGTGTACTACCAGACATTCATTGAAATAAATATATATGTGTACATAAAGACCATTGTACTATTATTAATCTTTATTGTAATTGTTTTATTTATTATTATGTACTTCTATTTTATGTTCAACAATACCATTTTTAATTGTAGTGCATTCAAACTTTAATTTCACTGACTAAAGTGCTTTATGAATGTTAAGTGGTTATTAATGATAATAATGAAATTGTGTCAATCTTGTAAAATCAAAGACAGATGGCACTTAAGAATCAAATGTACAGTATCTGTAAAATGATGATGTTAAGAAGTTCCTTGAATAAATGTTTTTACACTTCTATGTTTTCTCTCTTTCTTTGTTTTGATATCATCCATGATATCGTTAATCAAAATGACTAATATTAATTTCTGCTAGATTTATATCATAACTCAATATTAATGATAATATAGCATCTAGTACTCCTTTCAATATATACTAGCAGAGAGCATTACCATGCGTTTTACATCATCACCACAGGGCGGCGCTGCTGTGCTTGCAGCACAAAAAATCTATATATAAATCAATAGGCTGTTAGCTGGAGTGAACAATCTGTTTAACTAATCTGTGGCAAAATAATGGATGTGCTACACAGTAGACTAAAGACCGCCCCCACCCCTGCAAAAATGGATGTCCTACGCTATTGGAAAAAAGTTGATACGAATGCCAAATAGAAAAAGTGAATGTCCAATGAAATAACGCCCCCCCTTGCAAAATAATGGATGTGCTACATAGTAGACTAAAGCCCCCCTGCAAAAATGGATGTCCTATTCTATTGGGAAAAAATGTTGATACGAATGTCCAATAGAAAGATTGAATGTCCAATGAAATAATGCCCCCCCTGCAAAATAATGGATGTGCTACACTGTAGACTAAAAGCCCCCCCCCTGCAAAAAATGGATGTCCTACGCTATTGAAGAAAAAAGTTGATACGAATGTCAAATAGAAAAAGTGAATGTCCAATGAAATAACGCCTCCCCCTTGCAAAATAATGGATGTGCTTCACAGCAGTCTAAAGCCCCCTGCAAAAAAATGGATGTCCTATGCTATTTGAAAAACAGTTGATACGAATGTCCAATAGAAAAATTGAATGTCCAATAAAATAACGCTCCCACCCCCTGTTAAATAATGGATGTGCTACACTGCTGAACAAAAGTTTTGACCCGCGAATGTCAATGTCCAACGTCCAACGTCCAATGAACTTTACCTAGGTTTTTTTCTGGCTATATTTTTCCAGTTTCCCAGTATCATAGGATAACTGTCCGCCGATGATGGGAAAGTTTAGTAAATATATGCATTGGATTTATTCTTTTCTAATAAAAATAATGGATTGATTTTGTGAAAGTTTTTACCATGTCTGAATATTATCTGACTTCTTCTGAGTCCACCTTCTGAGACTTCCTTCCGTCACTAGGTGGCAGCACGTGACATTAAAAAGACTTCCTCTTCAGGTGCTGCCTCCAGATGTTGAGCATCACCAGTTGAACCATTCTCTTCACACCCCCCCCCCATGCACACGGGAGATGTGAGGACTGTGAAGGCCGAGTGGTGGAAACAGCTACAGTAGCTCCTCGTGGCCTCAGGAGATTTTGTTTAGTATTTGTAAACGTGAGATATATACCCTGTGTATCATCTGCTACTGTGTTATACCATGTCACAATAATAGAATAAATCAACTCAAATCAAATAACCAACATAACATAACGCAAACCTGACTATATGCAGACAATCAAAACCAACTTCCGGATTGAAATACTGACACCAAAGCGTAGGAAATTTGGTGAAAATGTTAAAATTGTGCTTGCATAGGACTGTGTCCGCTTAGTTCAATAATAATAATGATAATAATAATTTATTTTTATAGTATCAAATCACAATCATAAATGACATTTAGTGCTCGAGATACTTTACAAGAAACATATCTAATACAATTCTACAGTTACAGTTACAATAATGTGAAATGATGAAGTATATACTAGAGCATAAATTCAGCCTAACATCGCTGCACTGTCGGTTAACCTGCTATAATGATAGAAGTAATGTGTATGGCATCGTGTTTGTAAATCATAGTAGTTTACATATCAAACAACCTCCCATGATTCTGGGTCCCATGTAACAGTAGTCATGTGTATGGTATAGTGAATATGCTATTTCTGTTGGAACTATACTTCTTATTCTTGATTAATGGAAGTAATGGTAATGATAGTGCTTTCTTTAGCATAGACATAAAGTGACCTAAACTGCTACCATGTCATGTACACTTCTTCCAACTACAATGCAAACTTGAAACCATTCCACTCCACTTTAATATATTTTACATGTATAGCTTGAAATGAGTTACAGCAGGATGATAATGTACAACAGACTGATTTAATCCATTTTCTTCATCCATCACTATATATCTATTAGTTTTATACAAATCGTTTATTTGATTTCACTTAATTCGGCATTCTTAGTCATACTTCAACATGATAAAATGCACATTACAACAAATATATTGATTCTAATTCATTCTGATGTTTTCTCCTCGAATTCATAAATTTCTTGATTGTAAAGTATACATCATTTCAATATATATCTTAATTGCCCATAAGTCAACGTCGTTCTAGCGACGCAGTGTTCATTGAACACTTTTGATCTAGTTTTCATTCTGTTTTCATTTAATTTAGATAGAAGAGGCTCTATATCACATAATATTAGCGCTTCTGATGTTAATATTAGAAAGTACATTTTAAATTTTAAAAATAGAATTGAAAAGTGTAATAATGTTTTAGTTCAGACTCTACTGGACTGCTGGCATTACCCAAATTCAATATTATACATAGAATGGAAAAACAACTATATATTCTGTGATATGTTTGTGCTTTTATGCACAGTTTTATTTATTTACTATTTATTCATGTATATATTTTTTCTGTCTTTTCTATGGAATTTAATCCGAAATAAATGTTTCTATTCTATTCTGTTATTCTATTCATTGTACCCTGATGGTCTAATGAGCTGATAGACATTCTTTGTGTCAAGTTTAGAGCCATGGAGTTTGTTTTTCAGGCCCTGAGAAAGATTTTTGATAATTTTCAGTTGAAAATTCTTGTTTCTTAAATGCATTGGATAGCATGACAGCGATAAGTGGCACTTTTTCACATAATAGTACACATACAACACTTGAAGTTTTTCGTCGTAGCGTTAGAAATCCAGGAAAATGAAGGGAAATATTAATAAGAGTTAATTTTTATTTGCTATTTATATTCATATTGACTGTGGCAAATGAGTGAGAATTTCTTCCTGACAGGGGACTATATGAGGAGACTGAGACTATGCTTATTGGACTGGTTGTCAACAGTGACTCAGTCAAACCCCAAAACGGGTGATGTGAAATATAAAAATTAATTACAGTTTCTTTTGTATCTGCTGCTTTTTAATTTCGTAGAGAATTTTGTGCACAATTCATTTTTGGAATTTAGTAGTTTACTGTAAACCAACACAATTCAATAGCATACTTTCCAGTCTAAATTCAAAAGTTTACATAGAAAAAAGGCTGCAACCTACATGAATTCATTACAATGCTCAGGCTGTCACTCGTGACCAAAAAAGTATCGGCATAATTGTATGTTGATTGCCAGAGGTATTTTTGAATAGAAATTTACAATGAAAATATATTTTTACTTCTCGTGTTTTGATATATTTAAATATGCTCAATAATCTCTGTAGTAACAGTTTCATTAATTACACATTGTTGTGACAGAGAGTCGAATAGACTATACAAGTATCATACATGTTGATTCTAGTTCCACGAAGATTCATCTTGTGTGTGCATACTATTCAATTTTGTGATATACATGTATCATCACAATATAAATGTATATGCTAATTTTGTAAGAGGCAGAGCCTATATCAAAATGCATAATAGAACGACAATTTACTCATAGCGCTATGTTAATTTACTGCCAAATTATGCTGAAATATCATTATTTATAGAACTGAAGTTTGTATATTTAAATGTCAGATTTATGGGCAATGAGCCCATGTGAGTATCATTACAAATAAATCCTTCATTTATGGGTGTTTTAACAACATGTAATATTCAATCAACAAATAAATATGAAAATAAATGTTTGTCCACTGTTTATTTTTGTTCCTTTGTTTTGTCATATAAGCCAAAGTTTGAGCTGCTGCTGCTGCTGCTGCTGCTGCTGCTGCTGCTGTTGTTGTTGTTGTTGTTGCTGCTGTTGTTGTTGTTGTTGTGGCGGCTGCTGTCATAGAGTCGCACCCTCACCCGCAGTGCGCATGACGCCCGGACTGTCCGGATGTTGGGAGCACCCCCACCAGCGACCAAGGTAGCACCGCATGCACACCTGTAGGGACAAACATCAGGGCTCGTAACAATACATTACATCAGCTGAACTCAAGGAAGACATAGGAAGATATTGGTTTTTGGGCGGGCAGGTGATTGAAGGGGGGCCATGTCTGTAGACATTTAGGTAGGCCAAAACCCTTTGCAAACAAGGTTTTGGATGAAAATATGAGTTTGTGTTCTAAGATTTATTCATGCAGGAAGACACTATATACACACATGACAGGAAGAATTGACGGGCAGGAGCCCAAGCCAGGAAGAAAAAGATTTAGTAGGGACATGTCTGGTAAACTGGTTATAACTAAAATAAACAAACCAAAAAACTGACCTTACATGGTATCACAAACATATATAAGAATATATTTATTTGATAATTAAGCATACCTATGGAATATAATCATAGTAGAACCTTAAAATCTAAGGTAGGACAACACATAGTACAGCTAAAAAAATAGTAAACTTAAATGGTCTGTATATCAAAACCGTATTTGAATTTATCAAACGGATGTTATAATGTACAGAAATATGAAGAACTAAGGCAGGAAATAATACACTCGCTGCCTGAACGGTAATATAATACCATCAGCTTGGGTATGAATATTATTATTATGCATCTCCAACTTTTGCATTATGGTTTTGCACAAATTTGCACTCACTTGCGTCTGCTGCTGCTGCTGCTGCTGCTGCTGCTGCTGCTGCTGCTGGCAGCAGGCCCGGCAGGCCATGTAGGTGAGACCGCCGCCGCCTAGTGCCTTGCCGCACGACACACACAGCACTCCTGCCGTGACACCTGAAAACAGAAGTGATCTCTCTTTGAATACAGACCAAACTTTGAGAGTAAACTTAATGTAATCTTTACTCTTATGATATAGTTTGGTGATCTACAGATCTATTGTGTACTGTTTACAAGTTCAGAAAGAGTCTACACATTTTGTCACCTTGGAAAGAGCTCGTGGATCCGGTCGTGGAGCTGGGAGCTGTGTAAGTCGCTTGCTTGGTCTTGGAGGAATAACAGGGGCGGACGTCACTCGGCCACCCGACATGGCATCTAGAGTCCTTGCGGCAGACGTGGATGGTAAATGTGGTGTAGAACGAGCAGGTGTATTCCGTGTGGTGACAAAGCTAGGGTGAAGAGTCGCTGGTGTTTTACTCGCTGGTGGGGCTTGCCAGGTTTCCTTTTCACTTGAAAGAAATACAAAATCATCGTCATCTTTATCTGCATAGCTGTTTTTCGCAGCAATAGATGATTTCAGATTTGCAGCTACGGTATTTTGTTCTTCACGGCGACTTTCGACTTTGCTGAAGGCTGATTTTGTTGTAAGTTCTTCTCTCATCTGGTCAAACAGCCGGCCTGCCATCTTTGACAGAGATGAACCTGTGGATGTGGCAGCTGGTATCACTCTAGGTTTCAACAACTGCAAAACAGCAACACAAATGTTTTTGATGGAGTTTTAGTGTCTGTGTTCGTGTGTATGTTTATATATCTATGGATACTAATGATTTATTCTGCAGCATTTTGAAATGTAATCTATGAGAAAAATTCTAAATACATAAAATCTGTGTTTAGTGAGAGCTTTATCTTTTCACTGTTATGAAACGCTCAAACAGGTGACCACCAAACACAACATTGTGAACGTGCACATTGAGAAATCACAAAAATAGGATTAAATCAGAATTTAAAAGTTACCTTCGTACGCATCTCTTCTCTGGCCCTCTCTGCGGCAGTTCTCTCTCGTTCCTTTTCTGTTGCCCTCTCCATTGCAGTTCTCTCTCGCATCTCTTCTCTAGACCTACGCTCCCTCTCTAGTGCCTCTTTCCTGGCTCTATCAGCCTCAATTCTCTCGTCACTTAACCCTGATCTGTGCCTCAATGTCTCACTGCTCCTGCTGCTGCCGAAGATTCTGGTGCTGTGAATGTTCTCTGAACTTTCCCACGCCATTTCCACTTCGCCTGCGGCTCTTCCAGCGGAACGGCTGGAGCCTGCAACCTCACCACCTTCAGGCCGTAAGGAAGTGGTGATGGGACGAGCGTATGGCCGTATGGAGGCGGAACGTGGTGAGGAATGGGGCGCCTCGGAGGTGAGGGAGATGGGAAGGCGCTCCTCAAACTGGATGACGAGCACTTGCAGCAGAACCTCAAGCTCAGACTCACACTGAAAGAACATGCCAAAGACTAACAAACGGGGGCGTTTAGACGGTCGTGTGTATATGGACAAACGTGGGTGAGTTTGTAACATGAATTTTTTTATCAGGTGAGTTATTTTGGCATATCACGGTGAACAACAATGTGCGAGCCTGATGCACCACAAAAAACAGTCCTGATAAGATAATTCATGTTACACAAAGCAAACAGTTTTGTATCTATAATTTGTTTTCAACAATTAAACCACTGTTTACAAAAAATGGCTTAAAAGAATGCACCAATAATATGAATCAGTGCATCTTGAAACCGTGGGGCAATTAAAGACTACTGTAGGCTGTACAATAATGTAAGGCCACAAACATTGATATATTTTTAAACTAATCTAAGGCACTTCCCAGTTGAGGAACTACTGGAAGGTATTCATGCTGAACCAGAAGCATACAATATGAACTTAATATTCACTGCTGGACAGACAGTATTTTATCAAGAATACAGACCGGTTCAGCTGACTGCTATGAATGATACTAGACCTCTGCATAAATTTTATTTATTCTATTGAGCGCACTTAAATTTTATCCTAATAAATTTTTTTATTCTATTTTTTGTACAATTTGATGTTTGTACGAATTGGTGTTGTCACTACAGGCGACGCCTACAGGCAATTTCATACTCTTTGACCCATAGTGAATTTAATGTGTTTAGTTTACCTGTAAATGAGTCAATGAGTCAATAAAAATATGTTTAAACTAAACTGTGTCAAACGTAGCCAGGCTGAAAACTAAGCATATACAATATATATAGTCAGAGCATGAAAACCATATGTTCAAAAGAATGATAAAATTAAGTATAAGCAATCTACAATGCTGATATAAAAAACATTACCTGGTNAAAATTGTGTGAGGTAGGGTATGTTGATGGCTCCGCTAGCATCCACGCTGACGGTGCCGCTGGCGTCCATGCTCCCGCCCGGCCGTACCACCATGGACGTGGTGTCTGGACGGACGGACACGGCGGGCGCCTGGCGGGGGTGGGTGTCCCGCAGCACCACACGCACGGGGACGTCACAGCGCCTTCCCTGCAGTACAACCCACACTTAACACCACCTCTCTATTGAAACCATGTCTGTAGCATAGAATAAAAGTAGACAGTCCAAAGATAATATATTCAAAATTTCAACTCATTAGCCAACCTATTGGCCAAGTAAACGCAATTCAAAACAAAAATGGGGTTATTTTTTTTAATTTTGGGTCCCCAAAAATGATTAAAATCATTGGGGTTCATACCACGTTTGATTTAACATTGGCCAACTATTGGCCAAGTACAAGCAATTCAAGGACAAAAATGGGGTAAAATTCCTATTTTTTACCCTAAAAATGGGTAAAATCGCTTAGGTCCACGAACCAAAATTTTCAGCTGCCAATTTTACCCTATATAGCAAAGTTTCATTATCTCTTCCAAAAGTGCACTATTTGAGGGTTTCATGTCACCTATTTCTTGCGCTAAGACAGTTTGGTATGGTCCAAGAGGTCTGTAAAGAGACCACAAACCCTTTGTTGAGATAAGTTTATGCCACAGTTCACCTTGATAGAGAGGTACTAGTGTATATGAAAAGGTAGCAAATCAGATTTATGAGAAAGGAGTGGAGGGGAGCAAACTGGTCTAATCATTGTGTACCTGGTGTCATTTACCAAAAAGTATACAGCAGTTTGCTTTGAAAGCACCATTTGGTTTTGGATGAAAATAAAGAGAGTAGATGACAATGCTGACCATTGTGGTGGACGGTGAGCGGGCCCTCCAGGCAGAGCAGCGGCTTCCTCATCCCATTGACATCTGGAATGACATGTAATAAATATTGTATTATTATTAATAGTAATAATGATTATTGTAAAAGTATCACATTCATAAATGCCCGTTCTTGATACTTAACCATGTGGTAAATAAACATATTTATCTTAAAGCAAATAAAACATATTACATGGCATCTTTAAAAGTGAACAAGATATAAAATTTTTTAAATTTTAAATAGGAATTTTAAACACTGGCAAATTGCAATGTTAAAATATTGATTTTTAATAAAAGTGTAGAACCTAATTTCATAAACTATAATAAAAAGGAGTATCCATAACCTACTAAATCATAATACAGTCTATGGATAATAAAGTTTAATTAAATTACAGCTTTTAGTATAGGGTTCAAATGCTTTCAAGAACATGTGAGTTTTCAGGAGCCCTTTGAACTCCTCCAATGCATAGCCCTTTAGGAAGTTCATTCCATAGTCTTGATGCAGCGACACTGAATGACCGACCCCCCGTATTTCTCAAGATTGGGATATCATATAGTATAATTTGTCACGAATTGCAACTTCTGGATATGATTCGTCTTCGTTTTAATAACATTACCAAAAATGTTTATGTACAAGATACTGAGATTCTCTCACCAAAGTTGCGCATATTAGATATAAGAAGGGGGGGGGGGGTCATTATAAGTGGTCGAGAAATCCCACATCCCTAATTTTTGTGCCTTATTTCCCACATCCCCAGTTTTCACCTTTTCCCCATATCCGCCAAAATTGTTTGGCGTTTTCCCCACATCCCACTTCCTTGAAATCCCATATCCCTCTTTTTTGGCCTTTTCCCCCACATCCTTATTTTTTCCCTTTAACCCCACATCTCACTTCCTTATAAAACCGCCCCATAAGGTACTTTCAAAATCTCTCACCGAAGTGTCACGTCTGCGGGCGGAGGTCGGGAGCAACATGAGGGCGTTGAGGATGTCCCGACGGGCGGCAGCGGAGACACGTACTGCAAACACGCCGCTATAGTACTCACAGACACCAACAGTACTCACAGACAGACACCATCAGAAGCAGTACACCAGCAGTACAGGATCACCAACAGTGCTCACATACAGTATCATAAACAGTACTGGTCATTCGCATATAGCATCATCAACAGCATCTACAACAGTACTCTCCACACTACTAGTGGTATCAACAGAAATCACCACTAAAAAAAAACAGTACAGTCAACAGTACTGACCAGTGACCACTAAATACAAGGCAAGTCTAGCTCTTGGAGACACTCAACAGAGCCACGCCTTGTGTAGGATATCACTGTCATACATAGTATATTCTTCACGCTGCCCCAGTTCTTGTTTTATATGTAAGCTGTTGGTTTTCCCAGTGGTCTGCTCGTGTTAACGATTGTTGACAAATGTGGAAGTAAAATGGCTTCTTGGCTGATGTTTATGGAAACTAGAGCTTTGAGTAACACTGTTTGACACTAATTAAGTCAGCAGCCATACATCTATATGGTTCCTTACCGCGGCCAGAGCCTGCCGTATGTAAGCATCGTGGGAACTCATCGTCTGGTCACTGTAACAAACAGCAGAAAAAACACAATAATACAGTCTCTCCCATAACTCACTGGTATTTCTGTTTACTAAACGTTTGGGGATAGGGGATATTCATATAAAGACCACTCAAGTCATGAATGAAGACGGTCCTTTTGGATTCATTATTGCAGGGTTGGTATTTTTAATACATAGTGTATGTTATAGTTTTCAATGGTGTATGGTTACTATGCCAATTAGTGTCTATATACACTGTGGAGCTTTAATACCAGATGGACTATTCGCCGTCGATTTCAAACAAACCTTTATCAGTACCTTAAAAATGCACTCTCTACGAGAGGTCGACTTTTTTAATTTATTTGTGTGAATTATACTTTTGTATGATTGTATTTTATAATTTATTATGATGGATGTGATGTATATTTGGTTTTACATACAATGAGAATTTATTATTTAATATTTTTCTGATGATGCTTTTCCAACTGACAATCTGAGATTGATCATACATGAGGAACGGTATGATATAACTTATTTATCATAAAACGAAGCAGACACTTGTTTAGTGTGTTAAAAATGAAGGGGAAGGGGGGGCAAGATACTTTACTATGATATTCTATATTGAACTGTATACGTGTATAGATCATAGGCCAGATCAGGGGCGCCCCCCCTTGCCTTTTTTTTACACCAAAATACTTCATTTTCATAGGGTTTTTCATGAAATCGCTAAGTGCACACACACCCTTTCCAAAATCCTGGATCTTGCAATTATTAGATCATAAAACATGCAATAGATATGTGGTTGAGAGTGGGACGTACATGCATGTTGATCCATCACGTGATTGTGAAACAGCCTATACTCGCTATCATGCCCCCTAAATACATGAAAGTACATGACTTACATAAACAATCTGTGCTTTGCTTTGTTCAATTATCCTTTAAATATACATAAATGTAAACGGCAAAACAATTGTAGAAACCCCCCGAGTTGGCCTGACCCCCAGTTGGCTACTGCCAGTAGGACAGTATCCCTTGACACTACCTTATCACTGTCAACAAAGCAGGCAAACAAAACCCCACAGCAATGACACACCTGATAATAAACTACTAGTTGCGAATAGACTGGCATTTAGCAGTATGTATAGAAGTCTACTTTCCTGGGTTGAACGCCATGTTTTTGAGAAATCGAAAGTGAAAATATTAACCACGTGAGTAGATAGACTTTCTATTTATGCTCCCCGAGAAGTGGCCGTGATTTATTATTTGAGACAAGTGGTCTCTTTGTAGATTCTTTATGGTTTGTTCATGAATACTACATGGGACTGTGAAAGTCGCTGTTCCATACGTTA
>JAGTTF010006044.1:34203-45760 GCA_019095985.1 Streblospio benedicti
AAATTAGCATATACATTGATATTGTGATGATACATGTATATCACAAAATAGAATAGTATGTACACACAAGATGAATCTTCGTGGAACTAGAATCAACATGTACAATATTTGTATAGTCCATTTGACTCTCTGTCACAACAATGTGTAATTAGTGAAACTGTTACTACAGAGATTATTGAGCATATTTAAATATATCAAAACAAGAGAAGTAAATATATATTTTCATTGTAAATTTCTATTAAAAAATGCCTCTGGCAATCAGCATACAATTATGCCAGTGCTTTTTTTTCACAAGTGACAGCCTGAGCATTGTAATGAATTCATGTAGACTGTAGCTTTTCTTCTATGTAAACTTTTGAAATTAGAATGGAAATAAATGCTGGATATAAATGTGTGCCGTTTAATTTTATTTTTTTACGGTAAACTACTAAATTCTCAAGATGAAGCGTGCACAAAATTATCTAGGAAATTAATATGCAGCAGATACAAAAGAAACTGTACTTATTTTTTTATATATCATATCACCCGTTTTGGAGTTGGCGTCACTATTGACAACCAGTCCAATAAGCATAGTCTCAGTCTCCTCATATAGTCCCCTGTCAGGAAAAATTCTCACTCATTTGCCACAGTCAATATGAATATAAATAGCAAATGCAAATTAAATCTTGATAATATTTCCCTTCATTTTCCCGGATTTCTAACGCTATGACGAAAAACTTCAAGTGTTGTATGTATACCATTATGTGAAAAAGTGCCACTTACCGCTGTGATGCTATCCAATGCATTTAAGAAACAACAATTTTCAACTAAAAATTATAAAACATCTTTCTCAGGGCCTGAAAAAACAAACTCCATTGCTCGAAACTTGACACAAATGATGTCTATCATTTCATTAGACCATCAGGGTACAATGAATAGAATAATAGAATAGAATGGAAACATTTATTTCGGATTAAATTCCATAGAAAAGACATAAAATATACATATATACATGAATAAATAGTAAATAAATAAAACTGTGCATAAAATCACAAACATATCACAGAATGTATAGTTGTGTTTCCATTCTATGTGTAATATTGCATTTGGGTAATGCCAGCAGTCCAGTAGAGTCTGAACTGAAACATTGTTACACTTTTCAATTCTATTTTTAAAATTTAAAATGTACTTTCTAATATTAACATCAGAAGCACTAATATTGTTCAACAACATATTATGTGATATAGAGGCTATTGTATCTAAATTAAACGAAAACAAAATGAAAACTAGATCAAAAGTGTTCAAAGAACACTGCGTTGCTAGAACGACGTTGACTTATGGGTAATTAAGATATTTACTGAAATGATGTATACTTTACAATCAAGACATTTATGAATTCCAGGAGAAAACATCAGAATGAATCAGAATCAATAAATTTGTTGTAATGTGCATTTTATCATGTTGAAGTATAACTAAAAATGCTGAATTAAGTGAAATCAAATTAACGATTTGTATATACATAAGTTTAACAATAGTTTTTAGTCAAGGATAATACTCAGTTCACACACTAAGCTTTCAATAGCATCCGCCATCTTGTTCACAGTGGTTGACGTCATCCGTCGTCACTGGGACCTTGGGAGATTCCCGGGTTGCTCGCCCCCCTCACTCTCTCGGGTGAGGACATTGTTCCAGATGGAAGGAAGCTGGTACCTGCCCCCATCTCTATTTAGTGAGGGCTTAAGTTTCCTGATATTGATGGCCTCCTTCACGCAACGTTCAAAATATTTGGGTTCTACGTCTGTCCCACGTACGAGGCCTCGCAATCCTGGCACTTTATCTGGTAGACAGGTCCAATTACACATTCTTTCTCCAGGAGGTTCTTAGGTCTGACCAGTTGCTGTCTAAGAGTGTTCACAGGTTTAAAGAACACCTGCACACTGTATTGGTGCATCACCCTTCTCATGTGTTCAGACACTCCTCACTATCGGAGGTCTCTTGGGGCGATCCACCTGTACAACTGTATCTTGTGCAGTCTGTCTTTGCTATTGAAAGCTTAGTGTGTGAACTGAGTATTGTCCTTGACTAAAAACTATTGTTAAACTTATTTATGTTATATCCAGGATAAATGAATTTCCATCAAAAGATTTCTATATAATCATAATTAATAGATATATAGTGATGGATGAAGAAAATGGATTAAATCAGTCTGTTATACATTATCATCCTGCTGTAACTCATTTCAAGCTATACATGTAAAATATATTAAGGTGGAGTGGAATGGTTTCAAGTTTGCATTGTAGTCGGAAGAAGTGTACATGACATGGTAATAGTTTAGGACACTATGTTTATGCTAAATAAAACATTATCATTACCATTACTCGCTGATTACTTCCATTCATCAAGAATAAGTAGTTTAATTCCAACAGAAATAGCATATTCACTATACCATACAAATTACTACTTTTATATGGACCCAGAATCATGGGAGGTTGTGTGATATGTAAATTACTATGATTTATAAACACTATGTCATACACATTACTTCTATCATTATAGCAGGTTAACCCACAGTGCAGCGATGTTCGGCAGAATTTATGCACAGCATATACTTCATCATTTCACATTATTGAACTAAGCGAACACAGTCCTATACAAGCACAATTTAAACATTTTCACCAAAATTCCTACGCTTTGGTGTCAGTATTTCAACCTGGAAGTTGGTTTTGATTGTCTGCATATTGTCAGGTTTGCGTTATGTTTGTTATTTGATCTGATTCGATTTATTCTATTATTGTGACATGGTATAACACATTAGCAGATGATACACAGGACATATCTCACCTTTACAAATACTAATCAAAATCTGCTGAGGCCCCATAGAGTTACTCTCCTGTGTGCATTCTGTGTCTATTGCAGACAATACGTGGATCAGTGATGTGGCCAGCTGGGGGGGGGGGGGGGGAAGAGAATGGGTCGACTGGTGATGCTCAACATCAGGAGGCAGCACGTGACAAGGAAGTCGGCCTGTCCTTCAAAGTCACGTGCTGCCACCTAGTGACGGAAGGAAGTCTCAGAAGATGTAAATAATATCAATATTCAGACATGGTAAAACCTTTCACAAATTCAATCCATTATTTTTATTAAAAGAATAAATCCAATGCATATATTTACAAAACTTTCCCATCATCGGCGGACAGTTATCTCTATGGCGCTGGGAACCCGGAAAAATATAGCCAGAAAAAATCTTTATGACTGAGCAGCCGATAAAAATGTACGGTTGTGCAGTGGCGAGATTTGAAGTGGGCTTCACTGTGGTGTCTTGTTTGAGGTGGTATTAGTCTGCAGTTCAAATGTATCATAACCAAAGTAGCCGGCACTCTGCATATGACTAGTCTGTGTCTCCACGGACATGCACGGCCATACCACATTTAACAGGTCCTCCAAACATTGCACGCCATTATCATGATACATAGCGCATCAGTGGGATCTAAAAATCTTACCATAATGGTTTCTGCCGTTCTGTTATTGAATTTAGCTTATCTAGGCTATTATTGGATAGTGTTGATAATACGTTTGAAGTGTATGATAACTACTTTTTAAACTTTCATAAAAAAACATGGGTCCATTTGCAAAGATTTTAAATGCTTGCAAAATATTCTAATATGATTAAATTCTTAAATGTTAACCTGAACTAAATGGGGTTTAGCATTTATTTTTTATAGCATGTACATTAAGGTGCATGTGTTTTACAAATACATGCTTTTGAGTTGAGCTGACCACCCTCTTACTATGGCACAGTGTGTGCGCTACATAGGCCTGGTGTGCCTTGATTTGAGAATAACTATTTTGCATCCCAATTGTTAAATAGCTACCAATTATGGGCATTAAATGCAGTGTAACATGGCTATAAAAAAGGGGGAGTATTGGCTTACATACGTATTTCACCAGTTCACAACTCTTTTGTGTTTATTCAACATTGCCAGTCTCACCAACTAGCTGTTGGCATGATCAGAATGACCTTCTGCGCAAGACGGCAGTCACGTTTGCTATTTTGGTATATATCACGTATTTTGTTGAAAAAAATGTCGCAAAATTTGAAAGTAGAGAACAAAGCTTTATCCTTTTATTGCTGAAAACCTTTTCATTCAAACAAATGTGCTTCAATATAAGACACAATAAATATCATAATAAAATTACATTTCTGGGGTTAATCGCTTGCTTCTTGAGTGTCAAACAACAGGCGCATGTTTTTCTTGTGCGTCAAAAGAAGGATAGGCCTATACATGTATGTGGTTTTACGATCTTGTATCCTGTAGGGACTGGCTGTCAGCGTGGATGGCGTGATTCACTCGTGGTACACCAATGTTGTGTTGCGCACATGCAAAATACTTCACTCATGGTCGATGTAATCAGTATAGATGTTTTATAAAACAAAATCTCCCCATCTACCACATTTGGTTATTATTGCACACGATGAAAAGAAATAGGTGTATTGGTTCAAATGGTTAGAAGTGAGGCGTCCATTTTGCGTTGTGAAGGCCAGTTATAAATTTACAATCTTCCTGTGCTTTAGTATTGGCAGAATACTGAACATGCACATCAACAAAGTAGACGCCAACAACCACAGAATAGTCTTCACTGATGAGAGTATCTGAAACATCAGTGTGACCTTTTGTGACTGGTTCACCACAGGGTACAGAATGGCTCCTCGCACCATTTGACCACCCATAAGCTTTGTAAGGTCATTAGGTTGTGAAGGACATTGCCCGAGTGCTCATGTTAAAAGTTAATACATGTAGATGAAAGCACATATGATTTTACAGCCAACATTCCACGTTTACATTAACCAGGCCATTGGCACTTTCGTTAAACCTTTCATTGCTTTACACCTAGTGTATGGAGCTCATGCGATGCTCTATCCAGGGGTGTAGGAAGTGCCCCCTCCCCCCTGTTCCCTTATTCCCGTACATATGATATTGCCAATTGATCATATTTAGTGTACAGCTGAAGACCATGTGACTAAATTAAGCTCTGAAAGATATCAATTATGCCAGAGAGCAGTATCCGAACTTTACCATGCATATTCATTAGATATTCACGTGGCTTTATGTGAAGGTCGTCGTGATAGACTGGTAGATAACACACCTGTTTGGCACGAAGATTGAAAAGAACCGTTCATGCTACACGTGCAATTGGGGCTTGGTGTGGGGTTTCTTTTCTACTATGTGGATTTTAAAAAACGTACACGCGAAATGTTCTTTTAATGAGATCCCATCTTGGGCCTCTCGCACAAGTGGCTTACATTAAATTCCGTGAAAATACGGCGTCGAACCTGGTTGACTACAGGATGTTTCAAATGTATTATATAGGCATGTTATGTATTGCAAATGCGCATGATGATTCAATATTGAAACAGTCTATAGCATCTACGGAAATACACAAGGCCAATACGATTTCTGTCAGACAGGCATGATACTAAAACATTTCATGTGGCGTGTATATAATTACCAATATCGAATGTATGAAATCCATGCACGTAGCAAGTTATAAGGCAGTTTTCTTTTGTTCAAGTCCTTATTTACTATTTACTATTTACATTGTCCATTTAGTGGATCAGTGCTTGCAGCATTGAAGGTAAGTGTTAGAAAGAGGTGGGTTCACCTTTACATTATGGAAGTATACAGGTCAAGTCAAGTCAAATAATCATTTATTATACTGACATGTGATATACATATTCTGATTATATTAAATACATTAGTAATATCACCCAGCCAATAATGGCTTATAAGTCAGTTTAAATCATATCTTATAACAAGTGTAAAATAAAAATAAAATTTACAATTGTTAGTTATATAGTTTGTCTTTTCTCATATTCTATGCATTTTCTATGTATTTAGCTACATAATATTGACAATTTGTCAGGGTTAGAATTACTCCACGATCTGCCTTGTGCACGTGACAGTGATGCATAGTACCAAACATTTCATGTGGGTTATGGTGCTAGTGCTCTCATTACCAGCAGTAGTTCCCCCCACCCCCGCACCCATCACCACATGCATGGCATGTTGGCAGGTTTCAAAATTTAAGAGACGGGGAAATAAACAGTCTTCTCATGTTTTACATGTATACCTATGTCTGTTACATGACTTCTATGTCACAAATAAAGCAATAAAGTAAACTGCATGTCAAAATGGACGTTATTGTTTTTATACATTCAGAATAGCACGTTCACACACTATCTCATGTCTTACATATATTACTGTGTCTGTGTCGTGACGTCTTTGTCCCCAATAAAGCCATGAAGAAAATTGCTTGCCAAAATGGGTTTTATTGTTTTTCATATGTTCAAAATATATGAGAATCTCTGATTACGTCCACGTTCAGAATGAAGCAAATTTCTTCTGGTAAACAATCTTCATACCGATACCACATCTATAAACACACAATCTCTAATGAGACTATTTCTCACCACCCCAAGTCTTTATAGAGTGATCTTTGGAAAGCTCAAGGAAGAGACCGCCTATCTTGGGAAATTATTAAATGAAAAATGTTATTGTTCAATCATCAATATGAATATATGATGGACTAAAGATGGACTGGCATCATAGAAATATTGATAGTAATAACTCACCTGTCTCTCCCTTATTCCCTTAGTATGTCATTTGCATTGGGTTGTTGCCACCTCATCTATGATGTGACAGTCATAAACCCATGATATAGTAATATGCGCTTATCTGGAACTACCAGTTCCTCAGTCATGTCACAATCACGTTCACCAGCCTCACCTGTACCCACAGTGTAGGTTTACTCAACACCCACCATAAAACCGACTGAGACTCAATACCATGTCACTCAAGCCAACATCAAATCACAGTAGTGAGTACCAATACACTGTCCACTTATAAAAAGTTATCTGCAAACATCCATAAACTGACTACTTCATTAGAGGTTTACTGTATATAAAGACATTATTTCCTTTCACAAATGATTTTTTATAAAACCGTCATTTAAGACCCCAACAGATAATATATTTGCCTTGTCTTGATGTGAATCTTTCATAGCATTGCCATGAAACAGTAAAAGTAGAAAGCCAAAGTATTGTAAACATATATTTGCTGCATTTGTCCTGTCTCCCCAACCCTTTATGTTCATTGAAATATGACTAGCTATACATTTTAGTTACACGTTTTACCCATTTTAGCCAAAGTATGAAACAAATTACTGTATGTTAGTGAGAAGAACTGGAAATGTTATATTCTTAAGTTTAATGGAGGAGGTGACTCATGGCTTGGCCCTTTGCCTACGCACCCAGTTACTGGCGACTAGTACCGTTCACATTTTTGCGCTGTATACGTGTTGCTCTGCCCTTATTAGTTGGTTTACGTGTCAGGTGTTTGTCTGCCTGGGTGTCAGCCAAAATACAGACACGTATCACTTGCGGACATCATAAGTAAACGTGGTCTCTCCTCACCAAAAAAGTATGATCGCCATCACTGAACACAGACAGAATGATTTGAAATTCTGTGTGACCCCATGGTCTAGACCACTACATCTACCCTGACCCCGTATTCTGTCACAACACAAAGGTGATATATGAGTGCAATAGAGAATAATCAATAATCCATGAGAAATCCTCTCCCAACCAATGCTGATCAGTACCAAGAATTCAACAACATTAATAGCATCCGTACATTCAGCTGTCATCCTAATGCAGCTCTTGTAGGTCATTAGTCTGTGGTGGAAATTGATTTATTGTCCATATACAAAACTGTATTCAGCACGTTTGGAAAAACTTTATTTACCTTAAAGTTTAAAAATATGCTTTACAACAAATTTTAACTAAATTTTGATATGGACGGTGATATTTTACTATGCATTTTATGCGAAATAAACTGATACAATACAATAAAACCACACCAATAATAAAACATACAGCTTCATTGTGGTATAGGGAAAACCAGCCTAAAAACTCGCCATGTTACAGTCATTTGCTATATAAAACATATGTACTTGATTAAAATTCAAATACTAACACGTGCTTTATAGAGTAACCAGCCACAAACTGAAGTGGCCGGTTTACCCTATACATATATATGAGTATGACGTGATGTTTGTGTCCGATGTGTAACCTGGACAGACTGGCTGTCAACCTTGGATGGCGTGATTCACTCGTGGTACACTAATGTTGTGTTACGCACATGCAAAATACTTCACTAATGATCTAAAAATATGTTAAACCTTATGCAATATACAAAATGAATGAATCACCTGATTTGTTTTGCATAGCATGATGTTACCTAATATGGTAATAATTTCCTTTGCAGTCGTGCTCTTATACTTGAAGACTTGCACAGAGACTTCACTTGCGCCTTGTTTTCTGTACTGTTCACATCGCAATTCTCCGGAGAGAAAATGTTCAAGGTAAGAAATTATTTCTTTTAATATCAGTGCATTTTTGTACAACTGTGTGGTGATCACTTTAGTGGTTTTATGTAGCGATTTTATAATCAAATTGATTATAGTTGGATTTATTTAATTGCAGGGAAACAGATAGTAAATGAGAATGGTTCATAATAGCATAGATAATAAATATCATAGAATAAATAATTATTTATTTCCAGCACAAATGTACTGTAAGCAAATCAGTCTAGAAAAGAAAAAGGCAATGGTATATTTTGAAAGGATGTAAACACACAATAAGTATGGTCTTGTTGTATTCGCCTGCATTCGGTCTGTGGCATTAAACTTGCACACAGAGAAATCACTGTGCATACATATTGTGATGCACAAAATATTGTAAACGCTCTAATGATATCTATGATATCTCTTTATTTTATAGGCATGATTTAAAGCAGTTAATCAATAAAACTTAACAAACAGAGGCTGAATATCTACATTTTTGCCTATATTTTGCGTTTAGTAAGGAATTAAAAGTAGAGGCCGGAGGAGTACAACTGATTTGGCAAATTAGCAGTTACAATTTTACCTTGCCAGGCACCTGTTTAAACTGTATCAAATCTTTCAAATTCAATAAGAATGTAAACACAAACCTATTTAAGGGTAGTACAAGAAAGGTTATATGAAAGCAATGATGATTAATCGTTATTGCTCTATAAACTATAAAGAACATAATAATTAAGATGAGATGCAATATTAAAATTTTAAATAATTTGAAAATTTTAATATTGCATCTCATCTTAATTATTATTAAATTTGTTTATAATCAATGGATGCGGCACAGCAATGACTACATTTATTTTATAAAGAACATCATGTTTTCAAATAAATATTGTATCATCAATAATTTCCCCGTTGAAAATTTGGTCACAAAGAAAGTTAACAATATTTGGAAAAATTACCATGATTAGAAAAATAGCTGTACCCAAAATGGATTACCCTGCAAAGGTTTTATCATGCCCAGAAGTTTTTTTTTGATAAGATAAAGAAATTGTTCAAAAGTTTCATATGGGGAATCTAAAACATTTAATCTTAAACAATTCAGTTGATAAAGCTGGGTTAAAATGGTAGATATTGAAGTTCTATTGGATGCCATAAAAGCTGTCTGAGTTTATAGGCACATGGAAAGCACTCCTGAGGATCATTGGAGTTATTCTTAATAATATATTTGGTGTTAGAATTATGATTCATTATTATTAAAGCTGAATTTAACTGATAAAAGAGTCATTAAAATCTATTTCCATTAAGGAATTCATTTTATGTGTTTAACAAGATTAAATGCATATTCTTTGAATCATTCTCCTATGATAGCTGGAATCAATCCCTATGGTGCAACAAGCACTTATTCATATCATTCAGGTAATACGAAAGAGCTCTTATTTTCTAACTCATGGATAGAAGTTGGGATGGTGATGGTTAATCATCTAAGATTCTTAGGAGGCGAGATTGACGATGCCTACGTGTGCGTTTATAAAAAGTAGATATGCATGTACGAGAAAATTCTTGAATTTCATTTAAAGTCATTCATAAGTTTTAGCACAAAAACGTTTAGTAGAATGGAAAATATATCATTGCCAATTATGTTATATTTGTGCTGCAGAAGAAGTCACAATTCATGTTCTTTTGTCATGTAAATGTGCAAAGGAAATATGGTCAGCAGTAGTGTACACAGTAACGTGGCTAGAACTCCATTATGTGGAATTCTAACTGTCAATAAGCAAATTTTCATTTTCATTTACATTTACACTTATTTGATCTAGTTGTACTTTGTAAAGTAATGTAAGACACTCTGATAACTACATGTTTACTTTCAGCTTGTGTTTGTCCTCTTGCTGCTGGTGCCCAGCTTCCGTGCAGATATTGAGGCGCAAATCCAGGATCTGATGGCAAGGGTTGAGCAACTGACTGAGGAAAATCAGAGGCTGCTAAGAGACAATGAAAAGATCTTAAAGGATATCGAAATCATTTCTAACAGCCAGCAAACTATGTCTTCCAAAGTCGCTTCTTTTGACAGCAGACAGCAAACTACTTCTTTTAGATTATCCTCCCTAGAGAGCAACCACCAAGCTACGTCGACTAGATTATCCTCCCTAGAAAACAACCAGCAAACTATTCTTTCCAACGTCACGTCTCTAGAAAGCGGCCAGCAAACTATATCTTCGAAAGTCGCTTCTCTCGAGAGTGCCCAGCAGAATACTTCTTCTAGTTTAAATACTACTTTTTATGAAAACATCCAGGTAAAACAGCTCCCACCTCTTTTCTATTATACAAAATACTTGTATCTCACGAATTGCATAAAATATTAACTAGTGCTCCCATAGAGGTAACACTGTGTACATTTCTATCAATGCCCAAGAGACGTCTTTCTCAACACTCTATACAACTCTTCAAGTTTGATATAAATATATTGCAAATATGTATTGTAACTGTGATGTGCAAATTGGCTGGGTCATTTGGGACTTTTGATGGATTTGAAACCACAGATCATGTGTTATCATCTCAAGTCTCCGAGTATTATGTGAGGTGTGATGACCTCCATTGAAAAGACAGTTATAAACTCTGTGTTCCTGATACTGTGATTATTGTTTTCTTAGTAATTCAGCAGATGGTTAATAAAATAGGCAAATACAGTAAGAAGTAGGTAACACTTAGCTAATACATAAAGATTGGTCATTGCCATTAGTCGTATTTCCATTGATTGACTGTAAAGTATGAGTCACATCAGTATAACATTTTGTCTTGTTCCAGACAACCATTGACCAACTCCAGGCGAGCGTTGACAATCTACAGACGTCCTCAGCAGGTGGGATTTTAGACATTGTGTATGAAGTATGGTGACATCAATTATCATAAAGTAGATCTCAGACTAGAGTTCATTGTTATGCATACATCATAGACTTTTTTAAAGAGAACTAGTGCAACTTTTTGGATGGCTTTGTTTGGTGATTTCAAGAGAGATACATTAACCGTATGAGGATGGGTTTGTTCAACTGCCACCATCGCCACAACCGGAATGGCCTGAACACTTTTTCTAGTCATAGAGGTCCAAGGATATTATACTATTGGTTACTCTCCTGTTGGATTTCGACTTATCCCATTCTTTATGTAAAATTAAGATTTA
>JAGTTF010006045.1:0-12865 GCA_019095985.1 Streblospio benedicti
GTATTCATCACTGCTGTTTTATCCTCCTGATGAGAATGGGCTCACATATAGTTTCCAGATGGTTGCAGCGTTTATTGAAGGTTGTCTGCTACCCCCGTGTTTCTTGTTTTTATACATTTTGTGATATAACTATGAAGCATGAAGTTTTAATCTAGACGTATTTTTTTCCCAATAATGAAATTTTCCGATATTTCTCATGAAGTTATTGAAGAGGTGTAAAGCAGTGGTATCAGTAGGTGGTCGTCATTAGGAGGTGGTCATTTGAACGTGGTTGGTAGGTGCGATAATTCATAGAGTTTCACTGTTGCTGTGGTTACAATTTTCTATGGAGGTGGCCACGGGTTTGTGAGCAGCAAAATCGGCGGTTTAAGGTCGGCAGATGAAATGTGCGTACATTTGACCTGCTTATGTTGACATTGACATTTTGTTTGTAGGCTGGTGGGTCAGGGGCGTGGCCTTCAGCGACGGCGGAAACGTTGTCTGCTTTTGTTTGACTATATAGTTGAAACTGTAAATATTCTGTTAGAATTGGTGATAACTTCTGGTACTATTTTCTTGCTGTTGTCAAAATAATTACTTACTGAAGGTGGTTTTCTTTATTAGATGCGATTGAAGGTCGTCTGCGAAGCGATGATTGGCAGTCATTTAATGTTTGAATGGTCGTTGTTAAGAGGTTTTCTTCTTAGGTTTTATGTGGTGCCCAGCATTACTATTTTACTATCTGTCCATTTGCATCTGTAGGCGTCGGTCTCTGGCTATCGCAGTACGGGCATTGTCTGTTGATGGAATGTCCAGCTGGTCGCATGGTGGGTGGCCGCGTGACTTCCGCCTGGCCTCCTGTGATGTGTTATCCATCATGGTTTCCAAATTAAAGCTCAGCTGCCGGATGAAGAGTGCCTGTTTACATCATCGTCTCGGTGAGTCAGCCAAAGTGCAGTTGGCCAGTGTGTTTACACCTGATGGGCATTAATTTCGCTTGTCGAGTCGGCATCATTGAAGTTGTTTGGGCGGGTTGATGCTAGTGGAGCGGTGTTGAATTAACGTAAGACAGGTTTTTCATAAGATGGTGACTAATACCGAATATTCTGCCATTAATACTGGAGTTTAGATTAAATACAGCACGAATGCTATTAATTCTTAACATTAGACATTAAATGAACATTACATGAATTCTGACCTTATTAGTTTTATCAAAGTTTGCTAATTTACATAATTTACTGTAATGCGTTCTAATAACATATTTCAAAACATTTTGTTTTAACAGGTATTTTCTGCTTAATTCACAGATTGTATGATTAACAATTATTCAAACAGTTTTGGACATGTAAAACTAATGTGATGCTATTGCCCTAGTTTTATGAATTTTCTAAGTGATTTTATACAAGGTTTACTACTTATTTCAAGCGTGATAACAACTATATACATAATATATACATTGGGTACCACTACTAATCGTCAGAGTCGCTACATGAACTTGTAGAACAATCAGTGTTTGATGAATTGGTTGAATCGCTGTTGTCAGATATAAATGATTCAATGCTGCTATTTAAAGACGCTGCATCGTAATGCAAGTAAAACCGCTTTTAACGTGTAACGCTTTTCCGTCAACGTGAGAGTGCAGATGTACTAAGACTCTACATATATAGCACGATAAAAAGAAGGTGTAAATTCCCAATATAATTAATTACTTGATATCCATATCACATTTTGATGTAGTAATGGCAAATATTTATTGTAAGAACCTGCATCAATATTAATTTTGATTAATTATATAAATTACTACATATGGCTTTGTGACGTAAAAGAGAGGGCATGCACCTGCTATGTAAACACTTCGAAAGTGTCCATTGTTTATTCCTATTTGTTATTTTCGCGTATTTCGTAAGTATTGCGTGATAATTTGATTGCACTTCCTAAAAAATTCAACAGTTTTGATGATCTTGTTCATTTTGGCTTATCATCTACTAAAGTACTGTAGAGTATCTGCGTCAGTAGTACTGAAAAACATATTGATGTAACGGCTAAATGACGTATCTTCACTGTGTGCAAATCATTTCACACGTTTGCTGTAGTTCATAGTCTAAAAAATAATATATACAATCAAATTATTAAAATGATTAAACACCGTTTTGTGTACACTGAAATATCACATATAAGGGCCTACACATATTGAAAGTTACCCCCCCGGGCCTCCGGAGTCCATTGCCCTCCAGACATGAAAAGCAAGCTCATTGCCCATTGACGTGGACGGCCTGTATGGGCAACAATTAGCAACAATTACAGGCAGTGTCGGGTGTCCTATAGGCGGTTGTCACGTCGTGTCGTACTTCTATCCTGCCGTTAGGCTACAATATTCTCGTGAAGATCTACCAATCGGACCAGTCCTGCTTAGGGACGGAATGGTAGGCTGTGATCCGAAGTGGAAAACATCCCCATCTCCCTTGCAGGACAAGGTCATGCTGCCTGTGGCTGCTAGCCCATGGCCACACTTCTATCCGCTGGAAATGGTCTTTATAATCGAGGGACTTCCTTTGCTGCTGTGATTTTTATTGCTTTTGGTGACCACTGCACTTATCCATGTTTTGGCGGGCAATTTTTCCGTGATTTTCAAAGTATTCTCAAGTTGTTCAATTAATTTCATTGAGATTACATAACTGGTTGGATCTTTATCCACTACAGTGCAGCGTTTTTATCTGCTTCTTTATCACTGGTCTTTGTTTTCTCTCACGAATTGGGCGGTGGTATGGTTTTCTTATGTGTCCCATATGGGTGTTCAGACCGAGGCGGGGCGGTGCAGATAAATCGCGTTTGTTTTCAACATTAGTTCTGGACCGGCAGGATGAAGGCCTGTGCCGTCCAGGTGTGGCGTGTTCTTTTGACTCGGGTGAGACACAATCAGTAGGTGTGCTGACAGTGTAATGCACATTAGTCTCGCTATGTGACTCTGACTGATGTGGTGGGATGCGCCTGAGGCTTTGATGTTGGTCAGTACAGTCTGGAGATGGAGTGCTGCGCCCACCTGGTACTGTGGTCATGTTGAGATGGTGGAATATTGAGGTTTTAGCAGAGTTTGTAATTTGCTGCTGAATATAATTTTGTCAGGCCAATTGGTGGTAGAATCTATTCTTGAGTTGCTTTTGGTTTATAGAAATTCTTATGAGTTTTCGAGTGGCCGAATACACTATTGTTGGTGGGAGAAAACTTTACTCAGCAATTGGATGTATTTTTCTCGATGTGACTATTATTGTGGGTAGAAATTATTGTTTGTTCGAGTCTCTGGTTAGCTGCTGCTTGCTTATTAAGGTGCGATATTGTTGAGAAGTTGGCTGGATGATGCAATTTAGCCAGCCTAGATGTTCAGTGTTGTTCATTTCGCTGGTCGTTTGATACAGTTGACTGTGGTATTTCTGAGAATTTCCAAATTATGATGTAATCCTCAGTGGGCAATATGGATTTCCACTGATTGGCACTGATTCCATCCAAAGATGACCATTGGGTAATTAGCATGTGTCGGGCGCTGTGTGCAGAAAACTTACTGATTTAACTGTGCTGGCTACAGATTTGGCTGAGTGTTGCTGCAACGATGATTGCACCTGATACCTTTGCAATATTGGAGACTAGCAGTCTCTATTCATCGCTGCTGCTGGCTGCATGTAGAAATTCTTTAATTCTGCAACAGTCAGGCGTGTTGTATTGATGAGATGAAGCCGTGTTATCACTATATCTGCTCAGTGAAAACAGTGTGTTTGGTCGACTAAATTTGCTTCTCTTTGATTGGTGTTAAGATGAAAACAATCGGCTTTTGCTCGGCTGCTACTTTATGCGAAGATGGCTGCTCCCAGTTAGGCGTGGGGCACGGGTTGTTGCACCAAATTCTCTGCTGATGGACTCGATTGCCGTGTGTGTATTACAATCTTGTGATTACCGCGCCGGGCCAGTGGAAAAACAGGCGGCGCTGGTGGGTTGTTGCGCCTCTGGCTTTGCTGCGATGGTCAGCCCTGTGGGCTGGGAGTCGGTGTGGTGGTGACGGGCCGTGGGATGGATGACCGGTGTCTTCTGTTTACACCGGATGTTGGAGCGACGATGAGGGCGCCGTGTAAAGGCAGCAGCCTCTCTGGGTAGGAGCTGTGACGACTCCCGTGAGCCGTCCGTAATCAACCCAGGGTCGGCCGTGTACACTGGAAGCAGACGACATGAAAAGGCACAATGACTTAATAGGTTGTAAACATACCTGTGTGGCCGCAGTTGCATATTGGATATAGTGATAGCTGCCGACTGCTGCACTGGGGTGATGTGTCGCTGGTGGACCCCCTGCTGGGCCTCGGCTGCTTGCTTGGTGATCTCCTGCCTTTGTTGGGCATTGGCGGCAAATGGGTTGAAAGTTGCCTGTGACCCTCCTGCCGATCTTGGCGTGTGTCGGGCGGCGGGCGCTGGCAGTGCAGCCGGTGGCCCATTGATGCCCGGTGGGCGTCAGGAGATGTCGCCGTGAACACCCGCTGCGGAGTGGCCCGTCGCTGCAATCGCCGGCCCTTGGCGCTGCAATTGCTGGTGGCGTCAGCGGCGCTAGCTGGCTGCCGGGTGGTGCACAGCAAGTGACGCTGAGGTTCTGTACTTGAATCGACACCGCTGGGGTGGGAGTGGCCTGTGGCGTAACTTGTCGCTGCAATCATCGGCTTTGCTGCTGAAATCGCCGGCTTTTGGCGCTGCAATCGCTGGTGGAGTCTGGCGGCGTTAGCTGGTTGCTGGGTGGTGCACAGCAAGTGACGTTGAGGTTCTGTACTTGAATCGGGTCACCCGCTGGGCTGGGAGTGGCCTGTGGCGTAACTTGTCGCTGCAATCGCCGGCTTTTGGTGCTGCTATCGTGGCGGTTGCCTGCTGACGGATGCCGCCTTGCACCCTGCGCCGCCGGCATCTGCGGGCTGCGGGCATCGCCTGGGGCAGTCAAGCACTTTATGAGGGTGTTGGGCAATGGACTGTATGAGGCACTATTGTGAAAAGATAACGCAACACAATTTTAACGAAAAAAATATATATAAAGAATAGGTTTAATTATAAATTGTTCGTACAATCAGAAAAACAAATAGAAAACAAAACACGACTACACTCAGCTCCTCTTTAGTCCCTGGATAGTTCCAGATGTTTCACAAGGTTATATCCAGTCCTCTTCGTTGCCACGCTAACAATGACGAGTCCACTTTGTCGTCTTGAGATTATCCAGCAAGTTGCTCAAGCCACGAGGTTAAACACAAGAGTCCTTCCATACAATGTCTCAAGAGCAGTATCCAACAGGTCATCCAATCAATATTTCACACTATCAGTCTGTTATCCAGCATCAATTTGTCTAAATCTTAGTAAATTAAGTTACTGTTGTAAAATGTACATAATAAATGAATTAAGTTTTGATATAATTAACTGATAACCACAATTTATTCCAAAAATATCAAAATACAGCTGTTTAGTACCAAAATCTAAAATAGAACGCCAACCCCCTATTTTCCAAGAAAAAATGATGGACCAAGAACGAAATGAAAAATTCATAATTACAGATTTTTATAGTCCACAAGAAACTTAATTGGAACACGTTAAACACATGGGTCTACATTTCTTTACATAGCTGTAATGAACCCTGCATGTAATTTTGTGACACGGCCCCCCACTTAGACTAAATTTCCAAAAATTTACGTCCACCAACACAAAATCACAACCAAATTCATTACTCATATATCCCATATAATTTATCCCCAGCTTAACACAACCTACTCATACAGTCAGCTCCGACATTCATTGAACCCTTGATTGACTCAATTTGAATGTGAAAGGGTTGTAATGCCATCGCCCATCTCATTACTCTATCATTCAGGAAACGTGCCCTATTCATGTAAATAAGAGGCTGATGGTCAGTCTGCAAAATGAATGGGTTATGGCCCAGATACAGATAGAATTTTCGAACAGCCCATACAATCGCGAGACACTCCTTTTCTATAGTGGCATACCGGCATTCACGTGGCAGTAACTTCCTACTTGCATAGGCTATTGGATGCATCTCACCATTGTGACTCTGTAACAACACTGCACCTAAAAAGCATAGTTACTGGCATCTGTGCGTAGCACAAACGTTTTTTGCATATCAGGTAAATGCAATATGGGCCTTGATGCCAAAAGGAGCTTCAGATTGTCATATGCCATTTGTTGTTCTTCAGCCCATTCAACCCGATTTGGTTTACCTTTCTTGGTCAACTCGGTGAGTGGCATGGAGATATCAGAGTAACACGATATGAACTTCCTATAGAATCCTGTCATACCCAAAAAGGATCTAACCTGTTTCTTTGTAGTTGGGACTGGAGCTTCCATGATTTTCTTCACATTAGCATCCAGTAAACTAATGACACCATGACCCACTGTGTGACCCACAAACTCAATCTCACGTGCACCAAATTCGCACTTTGTTGGCCGAACTCTCAAGTTGGCTTTCCTGACCCTTGACAACAACTCACGCACCACCTCCAAGTGGTGATTCCAAGTCTCTGTATACACAAGACAGTCATCAATATAATGCACCACATTGGCCATACCAAGCGTTAGTTTCCTCATCATTTTAACAAATGTACTTCCGCTATTTTTGGGTCCAAATGGCATCACTAGAAATTCCCAGGCGCCGTCAGGTGTAACAAAACATGTCTTTGGAATATCCTCTTTCTTCATTGGGATCTGCCAGTACCCTTTGGTCATATCAAATTTAGTGAAGAACTTCCCAGTCGACACTCGTGCAAAAATATCCTGGGGATCTATCATTGGCTCCGGACTCAAATGTACTAACCGATTAATAGCCCTAAAATCTACTGTGATGCGATTCGATCCGTCTTTCTTTTTTCACACACACAAACTGGTGATGCATATTTAGAATTAGACGGCCTGATGACGCCCAATTCTAACATCTTCTTAACATCAGATCTTAACTCTTCTCTCATACTATAAGGAATTGGATATGGTCTGGTACGAACCGGCTCCAAACTCGTCAATTCCATCTCATGTTCTATTAAATTAGTCTTCCCTGGAACATCAGAAAACACATCTCTAAATTCATAGACTATATTCCTGACTTCTGATTCTTGACTGCTAGATAAACCATGCCCTAGCTTCACATCCAAATACGTTTCCTTCTGCTCTAACTTAGGGAAGACAATTAAATCATCACCTTCAAAATCTTCATCATCGACGTCATCTTGCTCAGCATCTTCGTACTCCAACACGGAACCATCGACCATCTCTAATGCCCCACATTGTACGTCATCTGCTACATTATGACCACGAGACACATACTGTTTCAACAAATTGATATGAAATAGTTTCGCTGTACCATTGACATCCAGTCGATAATCGTTCACTCCAACAGTCTCGACAACCTTAAATGGGCCTTTCCACTGCATTAACAATTTATTATTGTCTGTTGGTAATAGCACCAATGCCGAGTCGCCTACTTTCAACTTTCTATGCCTGGAGCGCTTGTCGTAATAATGCTTGTACCTAACCTGAGACTTCACTAGATTTTCTCGAGCAATCTCTAGAGTACTTTCTAACCTTTGTTTCAACTCCAACACATATTGATAACTATTGTACACATCCGAATTTGAATCAGAGTCTTCCCTTGTCCACAAATCTTGGAGAATCTGAAGCGGACCCCTGATAGTTCTACCATACAACAGTTCAAAAGGCGAAAAACCAGTGCTTTCCTGGGGAATCTCACGATATGCAAACAATAAAGGACCAACATACCGGTCCCACTCTTTCGGTTGATCCGCACACACCTTCTTGAGCATACCCTTCAAAGTACCATTCAGATTCTCAACCAAACCGTTACACATTGGGTGATACGGAGCGGTAATCAATTGTTTGATAGAAAGTAATCTATTCACCTCCTTCATTACCTCGGACATAAATTGAGAGCCTTGATCGCTTAAAATCTCCTTCGGAATACCCACCCGGCAAAAGACACTCACGAGACCCTCAGCGACTGATTCTGCCGTGATATATTTCAAGCACACTGCTTCTGGATATCTAGAAGCATGATCGATCATTGTCAAAATATATCTGTGACCTCGATTTGAAGCAGGGTAAATTGGCCCCACTATATCGACACTCATTCTCTCAAAAGGAGTTTCAATGATCGGGAGTTTCTCCAGAGGGACCTTAGCGACTTTGCCTTTTGCCACTGTCCTTTGGCAAACATCACACGATCTACAATACCTAACAACATCGCCCCGTATACCTGGCCAATAGAAGTTAGCCAGTATTCTATCATATGTCCTTCTGACTGCCATATGACCGCTAACCATCGAATCATGAGCAACACCAATGATTTTACTACGTAGACCTGATGGGACCATTATCTGCCTAACCACTTCACCAGCCCTATAAGAAATGCTTTGAAAATATCTATACAAAACTCCGTTCTCGACAGAATACCACACCTTCCGATCTTTCAACTGTCTGTCATCCACTTCGCCAGTAAGGTACTTTCGGAGGCTTTGGTCATCTTGCTGCAGTCTGATCAATTCATTCTTGTCAATGGCAATATCTTGCTCCTCAAACACTTTCAATTGTTTGTCCTCCTTTGCTTTCTTGGATTGCGCTCGCGTTATAACGTTGCCAGCTTGTTCCACTCTCCTTTCCAGGCATGATTCCTGTTGCATCATTGGGTCTTTAGCACCATCGATATTTCCAATGATCAAATCATACAATGCATCCTCCAGGCATACAGCTTCCACCACTCCAGTATAATAAGGGGTTTCGACCTCTATCATGGCTGTTGGTGCTTTGACGCTGCTCTTGTCGATCCTTATCATCACCTTGTATCTTCCTGTATACTGTTCTCTTTTTTCACAAAGGCTTTCTTGGTTACCACACCTGTACACCCAGTGTCTCGTAATACCTCCACTGATGTACCATTGAGGGTCCCCATCATAACCGGCATCTTCCGGGCTGTAACCGTATGGTCACATCCACATTTCACAAACTCAATTTTCTTGCCACAAGCAGTTTCAATTGTCTCATCACTCACACAACCCGCCCCCCCCTGTATCGCTTGTATGAGTATCTTCTAACTGTTGCTCCACACAGGCACAACCATTTTGGGGCCGATTTATTTGGTTTGCCCTCGGCGTCTGAGAACTATCTGTCAAACTATTCTGAGGTGTATAAGGGAGTGGAGGCTTCTTCTCCTGACACGCAGTGGCAATATGACCAACCCGTCGACATATGAAGCACGTTCTCGTGTCGGGATATGTGTTGTTGCTCTGACCAGCACCTGCTATCTCAACAACGGCACCAACTTGTAAAGTGTTCTTCCTCTTATCATTTATGTACTTTCTGCATAATTGGTAACTATGACCGACCATGCGACAATAGTAGCATCTAACAATACCTGGCTCAATAGCCTTCTTCTCACACTTTCCCACATTATGGCCATATCGATGGCACCACACACAGTAAGATTGCCTCTCATCGCCTGTCTCATCACCTTCTTTCTTCTTTTTCTTCTGACAATCTTTCAGCTGCTTCCCGTGTGCCATCAAATATTGCTCGGATGCTGCCAACACCTCTTTGTACTCTTTACACGACCTCTCTTTGAGAAACGTCGATAGCTCCAAGGAACACATCTCGATAAATTGCTCCATCACCATCAAGTTGAACAGACTCTTATAATCTTTCTTTGTATCAGATAACTCCATCCACTTGTCCATATAGTTGCACAACCTGTCATAGTATTGTTCTGGCGACTCCATCTCTTCAGCAGATGCTGTCCTCATCTTCTTTCTAAAACCCTCTGCATTCAAATCATATCTTGCCAGCAGCGCCTTCTTTAACTTTTCAAAGTCTTTGGCATCCTCAGATGCCATTCTCGAGTAGACCCCAAGTGCTTTTCCACTCAGTAGTGCGCTCAAATTTGATGCCCATCCAGATGTTGGCCATTTATTCTCAGTTGCGAATCTTTCAAAGCGGATAATGTACTCTTCAATACTGTCTTTATCATCCGTGAAGTTCAAAAGCTTAGGAGCTTTCGGTACACACCTTCCATCTTCAGTCCGGTTCCTAGTTGACTCCAATTCTCGCATCCTTAATTCATGTGCCATCTTTTCTTGCTCAAGCTTCAAGTCATGTTGTCTTTTCTTCTCTGCCTCTTCTACTGCTAATCTTTCTTGTTCTAACTTCAAATCATACTGCCTTTTCTTCTTCTCTTCTCTCTTTCTTGTTCTATCTGTTGCTAATTTTCTTCTTCTTCAAATCATATCACTTCAGTTCTTCTTGCTCTTCTCTTTCTTTTTCTCTCTGCCTCTTCTTGCTCATTTTTAACTTCAGTTCCTCCAGCTTCAGCTCCTCTCAGTCGTTCATCTCTATCAAACATTTGCTGCTTCTCCATCCATTCTCTCAGTTCTGCTCCGCTTAGACCAAGATCTTCCCCAAACTTCTTCAATTCACTCAATGACCTTGGCTCCATAGCATCACCTTTATCATCTGGCATATTGGACGATTCTATTGTCACTAGATATATTCAATTAACTAATCATACAATATTACCACAACCAATGATATACTCTTTGATGACCAAATGTCGTCTCTAACAAATCCTAACTATCAAAGTGATAGCCTAGCAAAATATTGAAATAGTATACCAGGAGAGTCTAATAATCCCCTGCAACAAATATCTACCTTCACAACAAACTCAATGATCAACTTAGGCGGATCACACCTGTCCACTCAAGCAAGACTCCTCTTCACACACAAGTGATCCAACTATAAAGGGAGAAAATTCTCGACTATCTCACTACCTTCTATAGACGGGCACACTACCAGGCCCCAACTACTATCACATATACCACACAATACACAATACCCCACACACCACTAACTAATAGCGGTCTTGTCTATGACGCTTATCCACTACAACGCTTGCCGTACAATACCAAAGGTCTTGGCTCAGGGAGGTTAGAAACCCGAAAGCATTTCTACCACAGTGCTACCCCTGCCGGAAAAGGAATACTACCCCTCACAAGTATCCAATTTAAAGCATTCTACCTTGAAATATCTAAAAATTCATATATAGGTTAATGAATCTACTATCTAATTAACTAACTCACAGCCAATATTCACTATAAACAACCAACTTAATATTCTATTTCAATTTATCTTCATACACAACCGATAAGGTTCCAGCCACTCACGTTAACCATTCAAGGTCTGGGCTTGGCAACTAAGCTTGTTAACCATCATAAGGTTCTACTTTTGATCTGATATAATGTATCTGGCTACAACCCACCCAGGATGCTGAACCATTGTGTTATACGCTAGTACATAACAGGCACTTCATACTGGCAGCACCACGGACCTGATATCAAATAACAATATATTACAAGCTCAGTTACATATATGATTTGTAAATGACGCATTAATTACTGAACAAAGCATTCGTCTATTACAATCTATCACTATTTAAATTATTATCTATCACAATGCACTCATACATATCCTGGCAAGCTCGCCAATGTCACAAAATACTAGATTGCCTGGGGCAGTCAAGCACTTTATGAGGGTGTTGGGCAATGGACTGTATGAGGCACTATTGTGAAAAGATAACGCAACACAATTTTAACGAAAAAAAAATATATAAAGAATAGGTTTAATTATAAATTGTTCGTACAATCAGAAAAACAAATAGAAAACAAAACACGACTACACTCAGCTCCTCTTTAGTCCCTGGATAGTTCCAGATGTTTCACAAGGTTATATCCAGTCCTCTTCGTTGCCACGCTAACAATGACGAGTCCACTTTGTCGTCTTGAGATTATCCAACAAGTTGCTCAAGCCACGAGGTTAAACACAAGAGTCGTTCCATACACTGTCTCAAGAGAAGTATCCAACAGGTCATCCAATCAATATTTCACACTATCAGTCTGTTATCCAGCATCAATTTGTGTAAATCTTAGTAAATTAAGTTACTGTTATAAAACATACATAATAAATGAATTAAGTTTTGATATAATTAACTGATAACCACAATTTATTCCAAAAATATCAAAATACAGCTGTTTAGTACCAAAATCTAAAATAGAACGCCAACCCCCTATTTTCCAAGAAAAGATGATGGACCAAGAACGAAATGAAAAATTCATAATTACAGATTTTTATAGTCCACAAGAAACTTAATTGGAACACGTCAAAACACATGGGTCTACATTTCTTTACATAGCTGTAATGAACCCTGCATGTAATTTTAGACAAAGACTGTTATCAAAGTTCAATCAACTTTCTTATAATGTGTAATAATGTTATACCAAATAATTTATAGCCTCGTAAATAGGTTGCCAAGCTATATACATTCGCATACAAAGGTCGTTAAAACGTTAAAAAAAAAATAGAAAAAATTACAAGATCAATACAAGTCATTGCAACCTTATCCAACACTTAGCCAAGAGGCATGCTCCCTTGAAGAATATAATATGTCATCACCGACCCCAAGAAGCCTATCATCTTCTATTAAGGATTGACAGAGCGAAAGAAGAACAGGCATTTTTCAAACTTTGAAATGAACTCTTACAAAATTATTTAGGAAAAACGCTACAAACTTATTGAACAAGCCATTGCAAACACAAATGATGCCACCTTGTCCCGCTTTTGATCTCGCAGGCCAATCGAATTAGAACAGACTGCAGCAAATGCGATGTCACAATTCAAACTTCATGTCAAAGAGTGCATCATTCACATGCAGTTTATAGATAAAGTTTTTTAAAAAAAAAAAATTTTAAAAAACTTAATCAAATTAAAGAAAAAAACAAAAAAGAAATTTTTAATAATGAGAAAAAATTTAACA